>JAVQJX010216509.1:0-13015 GCA_036025115.1 Ambassis agassizii
ATACAGGAAATTATTATTGCACATTACTGAAGTATTAGCAGTTTAAAAGAAAAATTGCATTTTGCTTTTTCCCCCCAGGATTTAGTGAGAAAAACTGTTTTTGAAGTTTTGATTAGAGATTTCAAAAACCTACATATGAGAATTCATCTGATTTATTTTTTAAGGCTCGAAGGCTCTGCATTTACAAAGAAAAACAGTACAAAAGTGAACTCTATTCATACTGAATGAATTCATTTTTCTATACTACTTCTGCTACTACTGAGAAATCCTCAAAGCAAAAAATAATTGCACTCCCAGATTTTTTCCTGTCCTCTTGAATTTTTTTTTTAAAGTTAGCATAGAGCGCTGTACCATAAAATATACTACTTAATTCTACCTCAAATCTCATACAACTGACACACTATGAGGCACCCCAGTGATGGGTGAAGCACTGGTGTGTGGGGCATCGTGGGATGGCTGAAATTCGACTGTGTGCGGAAAGTGCATGGGCAAGTCTCCCAAAGGGGAGGGCAGTGTGACGGCTGGTAATGAAAAATATTGTGGAGGTGGTAAAAAAGGTAGTAAATTTAACTCTAGGATTCTGATAACTCTGATTTCACCAGCAAACAGTGATACAACTTGTGTATTGTGTCTAATTGTGTGTCTGTCTTGTGTATAGTTCTTTATACTAATGGACACATCAGGGTCATAAATGAAGAAGGCTCTTGATAAGCAGCCATTGAAGAGCAGTTTTATGTTTCCCTATATAGCTTTTAGTCCTTTTGTGTCACGATAAGAGCACTACAAGTCCTGTACTTCATTCGGAGACAATCATTGGTTGGTTGTTGGGTGAGTTTACTGTGGTGGCACAAACAAACACTCAGACGTCAACGTGCTGTCAGAAAGTTGGTATTAGAAAAAAACAAGAGTACAGATTACAACCTTCAGTAGAAAATAAAGACAGAAATATAATTAATGACGGTAAGTGAGCAGTAAACACAGAGCTGCTCACCTGAGACTTGGCTGCATCCTGCACAGAGCAGAGGCCATGTTATTGAAGATGCAGGAAAACAGCTCAAACACTCACCTCTTTCATTTGTCTTTAAAACAAAAAAACGACGCCTCAGCTCAAGAGCAGAACCAATCAGGGTCAGGCTGACTGTGAGTTTACCTTAATTTACACCCTGTGCATAAGAAAAGACAAAATCAAAACAAAAACAAAGGCAAAAGGCGCCGCCAGGTTCTGGATTAACCACAGGCTGTTTTATCACCAGAATAAATTGCCTTGTAGACAAAAGAACTAATTCGCGGGGTTAGAAAAACAAGAGGAACTCGATGAGGAGCATTCTCCCTGCACGTCAGCTCTCTCTCCCGCCAACGCAGCGTCTCTAATCGATGAATATTGAGTGGCTCCCGCAACCACCATTTTAAAGGGAGGGAGCACCCACCATCGTTCATGTCTCATATTGATATTTTCTTGCCCTATTTTTTCTCTCTGCTGTTCCTTCCTTCATGCTCCTAAAGCCTCAGTCAGCGCCGTCAAAACTTTCTCTGCTCTAATAACCGTGTGCTAACTTTCCCGCTGTAATGACTGTAGGTGTTTTGCTCAGTTTTCCCTCTTTGTTTTTTTTTTTCCTAATGAAAAGGTTGCAGAGGGACCATGTTCTTCGCTGTTATTTACTTTGTTGGCTTTTCTTTTTCCCCCTGTTTGACATTCACAGCTCAGTGGCGCAACAAGCCTGAAGCGCGACGGCAGCGTAGGCCTGAGGAAGAAAAAAAACTTAAGGTGTGCTCTTTGAGACACATGGATGTGTGTTAAACACACAATTCAGCGCCACTGAGCTGAACCAGATAGAGCATGTACCACTGGTTAATAGCCCAATTTATTCTGAGAATATTACTTATTAATTTGCATAATGATTCAGACATTTGTTAGAGGCGGAGTACCGTGATTGATGGAAATTTAATTATGACACCTCTTAGTTATTAAACGGTAATCAGGCTAAGCCACTTATCTTTAATACTTACCTTTAGCACACAAGGGCTGGAAGAAATTAATGGCAGTCAGCGGTCTCAAATTCAAATCATTTCTTCCTTAAACCTTATCATGCCTTCGACAGAACGCTGGCTTCAAATTTGGCCACAACACAAGGATTACTGCTAATCAAAGTCAGCCCACATTATGATTTTTTTTTGGTCTTTTTTTGCATTTTGCTTAGCAGACGTTTCTTTCGGCAGAGGTGCAATTAGACAGGAGATGCAGAGAGAAGGTTCAGGATCCTGGGCAGCACTGTATTCTTTCACCTATTGTGCTAACGTTGCCTCTTGACAGAAACCATTTAAAGTGGAGCGTCTCTGTTGTGTCTACTTTGGCTCGTTTTAAGAGGGAGAAAGAGGCTCCCACCAAAACACAAATTGCTTTGACGAATCACAGTTGAGCTGGTGAGGCATTTTATCTGCCAGTGTACAGCTAAAACATGCTGGCTGTGATACGGATACCACATCAGGACTTCAAAAATAAAATGGCAGCGACTCAAAGATGCTGCAGCAGCTTTGAGCTCTGAACTGAAAGTAATTATGCAGTAATACCATTGAAAATGTCACATATCTAACTGTTTATGGTCTTATTTTCAAGGAGGTGTTTTGAAAGAGTGGAGTGGGGGGGGGGCACACAATGTGAAGGAACAGACCTTTACACAGCAGAGTGTCAAACTATTAGTAAACTTGTGGCTCATTGATTTGTTTATGACTCAGTAAAAGGTGACGATTTGGGTCATAAAAACAGTCATCATGTTGTTTAATCAGTCAGCAAACTATATGAGACTGCAGGTAACCATAGCAACAGTACCTCTGTTTCATTACAGCTTTAGTGGCATTTCCTTCACACAGTGACAGCAAAACAAAAAGCATCTGGTTTATACGTTTATTATCATCATCAGAAAATTTGAATGAAGACACAATCTCCACAACAAACCTTTTTATTTGCTACGTTTATTATCTATTTTGTGTCCATCAATCAAGAGAGGTGGATAATTTGCATAGAGATTGAACTGAAAACAGCAGAGTAGCTCTAACAACAAACTTTCTACATCATGAAAGGGTGAACACACTCAGTGTGGTGGCTCCAGTTTCTCAGCACCTCATTCCTAACTAAAGGTTGAGGTAGAGCTAACAACAGCGTGTAACCTGTGACACCACCCACTCAAAATGCCCACATCTTTACAAAACTTAACACAGAGACCAAAACCATTTGGGTGGACATTTTGTTGGTGACTTATTTTGGGGTTGTTTAATCTTCTATCATCTTGTTTTTCCTTCAGCCACAATGAATCATCCATTTCCATTTTTGTTTTATTTTTATTATTAAAAATAAAATTATTATTAATGACAGAAAAAGGAACGACTATGCCCCCTAGTGTTCAGCACATGGAAATTCACTTCTTTCAGGATTCAGGTTTTACCTAAGACAATGGTTTGTTTGGGTGAAGAACACAAAGACAAACTAAGGGGGTCTAGGAAACATTTTTTTTAATGGAAATACAATTGTTGTAGTATGGCTTATTTTACTCCAATGTTTAAAAGAAGTTTGAGGCTAATGCTTAAGCTAAAGCCGGGGCTTAAACTAAATCTCAGGCTAGTGCTGAGGCTGAGGCTAATGCTGAAGCTAAAGTTAAAGTCAATGCTGAGGCTAATGCTAAGACTGATGCTAAGCCTGAGGTCGGGGCTATTTTAACACATCTACATCTACTACATGGTGCTTAAAGAAGACTTCTTCTCAAGTAGTTTTTTGGTAGGGTATCTGTAATTTTACTCAAGTATGGTTCTCTGGTATTTTTTACATCTCTGGTGAAAAGGAGTTTCACAGGTACAGTGAAGATCATGGAGGTTCCCATAGGTTTCAATGCATTACCAGGTTGACTCAGATATGTACATACAGTAGAGCTGTGTGGAAATGAAGCGTAAGTCCCACACAAGAATCAGGTGAAATATTAAAACATTAACGTGGACCATAATATAAGAAAAAAACACAGAAACAAAAGACACAGCATCTTCATCCACACCTGGTACAATTACACAAGACAGAAAAAAATAATATGAAAACCTGCATGTGGACTCTCACAGACAGCAGCTGACAGAGACTGTGTGTGGAGATGCAGAATCCAGGAGGCAGCCCAGCTCACTGGACTCTCAGCTGTAGGCTGCTACATTAATACTGTCTGAGCGGCGGCAGGAGAGGGAAACTGTAAAACTCCCCTGCCAGGAAGTGAAAACAGATAAATTGTGAGTTTGGAATTTTTAAGGCTTCCACAGAATTTGCTTTCCTAATCACACAAGGGAGAGTCCAATCCAGAGAAGGAGAGCTCGGCTGGAAAACACTCTGCCGCCTGCTGACTTTTCCTTCAACCAGTCGGATAACCAGCAGCCGCCAATCTAAAGATAGAAAAAAGAAACACTGAGGTCAGACAATATGATGGCGTAAGCCTGTGTAATGACTTCTGTATTAACACACAAGTGTGTAGCCTGCGCTGGGAGCTGTGCCTCTGCTACATTCAACAAAGCTGGGATTTTTGTGCAACAGTGTAAAGAGTTCGTGCATTTTTAATGTGATGGTGAAATGAGAGCAAGAGCAAGCGTTAAGTGTATCGAGTTTAAACAGTGACGTTCAGAAAGTATCTTATTTAAATATCTTAAAACTTTGTACTTTCCTCCTCCACGCAGAGATTCAGGGGGAGAAAAATAAATACATAACCCATTTTGCAACCATTTCTTGAACTGGGAGTAAAAAGCAAAGAGACCACACTGCTGCTGCTGAGTCTGTAACAGGTTAGAGGAGCATGGCTCACCAATAATGTCAGAATATAACATGCAGCAGCTTTTAAGCTTCACTCAGAGTTGATTAAATATCCATGTTCATCACAAGGCAGCAGAATCCATACAACTGTCAGGAAAACCCAGATCTATCTGCTCTGGAAGTATTTATGTGTATATTTTCTCATAGTAATACTCTTTTAATGTGTCTGCTCTATCTTTTTTGTGTTTCTCCACATTCATTCATCCAATCTGTTTCACACTTTTTAGGTGTATTAGTGCTGTGTCAAGGCTGAGGTCAATGGGATGACAGGTCGTAGTTTTTGTGTCACACACTGCAGCTCATTCTAATCTGTATGATACAGATTTATTTTGAATTTTATGGCTTAATTGTTGTTAGATTTCTGTATAATAATATATATAGTTAAAGCACATAATAATGAGAATAACGGTCTCCCCTCCTGTTTTAGCTCCTCCTGTGATGCTCGTCTGTGTGTCTTTGGGTCTCTGTTGGTATCTGAAATGTGCTGTGTGTTTGTGTACCTCGCCTGTAGCTGTAGTTGTGTGTAATGTCCACACGTGTGTTAAAGTTGTCAACCCTATAGCTGTGCAGCTGCATGATGCTAACGCAATATGTGATAGCTGCATATGTTTAACTAATATTAGCTCATCAGTGGAAATTATACAGACTTGCTTTTAAACTAGAAAACATCAAGTCTCTCCCGAGTGCAGTTAATATATTGTGGTGCCTTCTCTTCTTGTGACAGCCCACTGATACAGAAATAAGATGCAATGCTTTTCAAACTTTGAGCTGTTGACATCAGTTTTGATGTCCATACGCCTTTTTAAGTGTTTATTTTGGGCCTACATTTTGTTTTAAAGCTTTTATCTGTCCATGATTCAGTCATTGTGTATGCCTGTCCAACTTTAAAGTGGTGGAACTGTAATCGTACTCACAAACACACTCACAGAGGTAGAAAGATAAAGTACCTGCAATCCTATTAAGGGGATCAATACGTACAGTGATGTTGTTACACACTAGCATCATATGTTATGGTATCATGTAATAGATTTTACACACCTGCAAAGATTAATTTAACAAATACTTTTGCTTTTAATCTGTAAAAATGTCTGATATTTTTGTGCCTGTGAAAATAGTTTTCTATATTTTCCAAAGTAATATTGTTAAAGCATCCATTTCTTTTTTTTTGGCTCCATCTCCCCTTCACATTTATTAAATTCCTCTCATTCTACCTGTTTTTGTGAGAATTGCTTTTGGGTGCTCAGACGCTGCCTCGTCCCAGCAACTAATTTCCATCATACTTATTTACACCACGCCTTGTTTTCCTGCTTTCTGACAGCAGCATCGACATGTCAGCTACCCCACTATTTCACCCTGCATTTCTCTACTGTAATTATATGTATCAGTTTCTGGGCAGAGAAATAACTACACAGCACTCCTCAGAAACGTGTGACAGCGGAGTGGAGTCTACTGAGGTGGTGGAAGTTAACGTACGGTGAGCTGCTGAGTTCTGTATAGAGAGGATACCTGCTGTTTTAGTGACAGGCCTCAGATGTAGTTGTGTTTTTGCCAGCACTTGTGTGCTTGCTTTCATTTTTTTTTTTTTTTGCATTTCTTAGACATTTCTGAACACTCTTACATCATCTGGCCTGAATGTAATCCTGCAATCTTTGAGCTTCAGACGCAAATTCAGGGGGAAAAAGTGCCACTTTGGCAACATATAATGTTTTTTTGTTGTAGTTTGGAACTTACCTTATTTTGTGTTTTATTGTTTAAAAAAATTGACTTTTCTCTGTATTTTGTATTTCCGGATTTAGAGCCCTGATTTCTCCGTCTTGTCTGCATGAACATCAGTATTTATCCTTTAGTGTGAGTGAGGAACACGAGCACACGTCAGTGCCACCTTCACTTTCAGTGACCAGAATGCAAAAGTCCAGTCGTGTATCACACACACTGTCATTACTGTCACCTGCCACTGCTGTGCGTCACACACATTCCTACACTGTACACAGAGCACACATACACACTCTGAGCTTATTTCGTGGCAGAGCAGAGGCCCATCTGTGTGGCGCAGCCGGTTGCTGCGGTGAACAGCAGCGGGATGGATGGCAGTGTGAAGGGCCGTAACGGTCGCATTGTGCTCCATTGAAGGAGGAATTGATTATGTTCACTTGGATGGCTGTGTGGATCCTCACTGGAGCAGTGGTAGACGTGTGATGGAGCTATGATAGGGATGAGCTGGCACTGAAGAGGTTTGCAATAGGAGGGACAGATGGGTACAGACTGACAGATAAAGATGATAGATGACAATTTATTCTGTATTTTTTATGTCTTTTCGTTTGGGGATGTTTGCTTTTAATTGACATACATCAAGGCTTGGATTTTATATGAATTTGAACACACAGTCATACCATTAGAAAGAAGCATCTATGGTTAAACGAATGGGCTCCTCCACCTGGTTATATGGCTACGTGTTGTTTGTTGTTTGTTTGTTGAGAGTATTTGAGCTTGTTGGTGCCAAGGTTAACAAAGTGTATCTGTATCTATATATTATAACAATCCTACTTACTAAAGACAGTATTGGAAGGGAATCAGGGCAGGCAGATACTCCAGGTTCATGTTTGAAATGCTTGACACTTGTACAGTGTATTATGATGCAGAAAAGTAATCATTGTGTGCTTGTATAATCAATACTGGAAGAATTTTAGCTTAAACTTTTTTTTTCTTGCTGGAAAGTTCTGATATTAAACCATAGACTTAAACACTATTGTTTCCATGGTAACGAAGAGGTTCTGTTTTTGTAAAAAAAAAAAAAAAAAAGTAGGTGTTGGCTATTGAGTTCAGTGTGGTTTTGTCGCTGTATCGCCCTTGTGTTGCCTGCTGTCTGTGCTCTTCTGGGATCTTTTGCTCTTTCATTTTTTGTCATCAGCCAACTCAACTCTTGCCTGCTTCTAAGCAGGGTTAGCTTAGCTCCAGCTCCATATCCACCAGAGTTCCCTGGATGCCAACAATGTTTGTGTTATCACTGTTACTGCCAGAAGAGGGAGACAAAAGTGTTGCATTGCAGCTTTAATTGTACGCCATGTGTTTCGTCTGATTTACGTACGCAGTAGTTTTTGTTTCTGGTTCTGCTGAGTAGTGTCCCATGCATCACTCAGAATCTATTTTAATTTGTGAAAAATAGAGATTAGTTTTATTAGGTTAGGATAACGGTGCAATCCTAAACTGTACACAAATGATCATTTTCATTCAGAATAATGATCTGTATTTTGAAGAAGCACTCCTAAACTGAGTGCCGTTCCTCAAAATCAGTTTAAGACCACACATAGCAATAAATCACGCTTTCATTGGTTCTTATCTCTAATAATATCCTGTGTATTTTGTAGTCACACTATTTTTTTTGTGGCAGCCAAATGACCCATTTTCCCGACAGGAATCATTAACTTTACATCTAATCTCAATAAATTGTTCGCTTCCTAATAGAAAGATGAGGATTATGGATGGAAAAATGGAGCAACTATACTCACACGCCGTCTGCAGAGAATCCTTGAACTGAAGTCAAGCACCTCCCCTGTCTACAGGCAGTGCATAGTAAATGGAGAATGGATTTCCATCTCTGACTTTATCCTTTTTACTGTGTGCTTTTGTGCAGTTTGATTGAAGGTAGCATAGTTTGGGGAGCTGAAATAAAGAGACAGCTGCAGCTGTGTCACACAGACTCCTCTGCTCCCAGCACCTTCGTAGAGTTTTAATAAATATACTGGGAGCAAAGAAGAAGGTGTGACTCTTATTTTTTCCCCCCTTTTTCCATTAGTACTTTCATCTATTTATCATCACCTCCCCAAACCTCAGTGTGGATGAGTGTTTCCTTTACCATTAAATATGCTTGAAGAGTGAATAAATTCTCTTCTAGATATTAAACTTGCGCCATAAGCTCCAAAATAAAATCGACTTGTGACTTAGATTGAAGCTGTATGCCTGGGCCTACCTTTTTTTTTGGATTGGGACATTTCAAAGAGTGTGTGGAAATAATAGATACACTTTGGTGTTTGCTGAGGCTGAGTGTGAGGCTCAGAGGTAGACAAAGAGGGGCAATGTGCATGACAATAAGCAATGGAGCAGAGCCTTGGAAGATAGCACCCAGACACCTGTGGGATCATCACAGCTGTGGTCGCCTCTCTACACAAAATGCCAGCAAGGTTGTTGCGAATTTATCACACACATATGAGTCTCTGTTGTCCTGCAAAAACGCTGTAATGGTTCAGGAATTAAAGGAACAGTATAAGTCATGCATTAACTTTGTGCAATTTATCAAAAGACAAACGACCGAATTAGAGGGAAAAATGTCTGCATCATAACTGTTAATAAGTATTACTGTTAGCTGACGTTAACTGTGTTGCAGTAGAAGTCATATTAGCGGCCATGCACCAGTCAAATAAGCACATTTCAGGAGGTTTTTTTTAAACCTGCTAAAAGATTTCCTGCAGTTTGAGTGGCTGGGAGTCAGCTGTGTTGGACAGAAAACTGTGACGGACTCCAGACTTTCTATGGGTTGTGTCATGTCAGACATTATGTTAATTCCCAGGTCCACTACTATAAACGGGCTGCTAGTTTCCTCAGCCTTTTCTGGCTTTAGTCCAGCAGTTTTAGCATTCTGGAGAACATTGTTCATTTTCTGCTGCAGCTTCCTGCGCTCTGTTTCCACAGACAATGCAAATAGTGTGCATCAATCTGCGGAGGTGACTTAAGTCAGCTTTTTATTTAACGCAGGGAGTGGTGTCCATGGCAACAAGCATCATACCCCACACAAATACAGTGAGAACTGTATTACATACTAAACTATATGGAGTTTCAGAGGAATGTCTTCATGACATGTCAACCCACCCATATTTATTTTTTGTTGTCTCCACCTATGATTCTACTCTCTGCTCTGCTGCAGAGTGCGTTTGAAAAATGACCTCAGTACAGACAGGAAGCAGAATACAGGAGCACCACCAGGTCTGCATCTAAATCCAAAGAGTATGATAGAACTGTTTTTTATCCAGACAGCATATCAGTTTACACAAAATCATCTTCAACCATGTGAATTTGAAACCTGCAGCATTATACTTGGATCCTATTCTTACATGTCTACTGTATGTCTTTCTTTCCTCACACTTTTTTTTTTTTAACTCAGCCAAAGAGAGAAGCTGATCCCTGCTAAGTAAATTCTTAGTGTCAGGTGCTGGCTGGCTGTAATAAATCCAGACAGGCCGGCAGGGGTGGGAGGAGAGGAAAGCCTGGAGGTAATTTGTGGACAAAAAAAATGGAGCATTTTTCCAAGCTGCTCATAAACTAAGACGCCAGGTCTGGCTCACTAATCCATGGACCACCAAACTCTCCCCTCTCTGGCCGACGGGTTGACATCACCCTCGATCATGTGTAAACTATTGCCGAGGGAAGGGCCGTCATTTATTTCCCATGATCCTGTGGGAGGCTGTAGGAAGCCGGGGGCAAAGATGTGACGGCAGGATCACACAGAATATTATAACCTTCTTCTCTCACCTCTTCCTCTCTCGTCTTTCTTCTGTTTTTGAAAGGTGGGACAGGAGCAAACATGTTTGTGTGTGTGTGAGAGAGAAGAGAGTGCTCTGCTTATAGGAGTGTGTGTGAGAGAGAGATGGTAGCAAAGGGAGATTGTGTGGGAGGGTTGTCAGTTACAACCAGCATAGAAAGCAGTGTAGTTTTTCTTTAACATGCACATGCATACACAGGCACACACATACAGAAACTTTTTTTTTCTTCTGTGTGTATAGTTTGGAGATTACACATGCATCCAGTGCAGAGGTTCTTTGTATGTAGACGTATGCAGCTCCTCGGTCAGTGTTATTACCACCTAATGGCTTGCTGGCTGTGGATTCATAGTCATGTGCTCTTCTGTTTGTGTAGCCCGTCCCTTCATGGATCAATGCATTAAGGCCTGCTGCTTTGAATACCAAACAAGGCTTTGGCTGCACCTCCAGTGCTGCTGTGCTGAACAGATTGCACGTGGTCACTCTTTTCGCTGCACACCAATTGCCTCCCACAGAAATGCCTTCTTCCCCCTGAGCAGCCTGAGAACCACTGTGGTGCTGTTTAATAGCAGCCCCGGCTGTCCTCTCCTGGCACAGCACGCAGCCTGCCGAGGCTCGCTCAGTAAGCAGCAGCTTCCCCCCCCCGTGCTCCCACATGCAAAATTTATGACTGCAGCAAAACACAAAAGAAGAGCGGGATCCAGTTCTGTCTTGCAGAGCAGATATAGGTTTTCAAATCCCATACTCCTATATCCCAAGACATTGTTCAGCTGTGTGACAGTGGCAGAAGGAACGAGGGGAGAGAGAGAGAGAGGGAAAGATTAAAGTGTTCCTGTCTAACATGTGTCTATTTTCATCCTGCTCTACAGAGTATAAGAGCCTCTGTCTTATTACAGTTTGAAGACTTCCAAGCACAACTGGGCTGCCTCTCGTCTTTTTTGTTTGCCCCAGAGAAACATACCTGCACCGGGTACAGGTGGAAGTTGAGCCCATTTTCTTCTGGAGCGTTAAAGGCAGCGCTCTCCTCCAGAGCTGAGTCCCAGACAAAAAAAATCACTCTCACAAGTTTGCAGAACTCTGAATATTGTTTGCTTTTTTTTTCTTTTCTTTTTTTAAATATGCTGCAGACCTGCACAAATAATCACACACAGGAGGGCCATTTCAGAATAAAACAGGATTAGATGCCAATTTTGCTGTCTGTGTTAACATTAAAGAAACAAACACTGACCTCATGTTGTCTCTGTGGAGCAGTCTGTGTCATAACTCTCCATACAGGCAGGTGACAGTAAAACAAGTATTACATGGGTGAGACTTGTGCCAAAAGTCCAGGATACATCACAGAAACTGGGGCCAGATGTCCGTGAAGACAAGCCCACATGATTTAATTTGTGCTCCACAGAAATGCCTTTCATTGGAAGTTTTATTCTGTATTCTTTATATAGCAGATGATACACTCAGAGGCCTTCTTACAGCTAGTCAGACATATACTTTTGGATATATTTGAATATAAGGTCAGGCATTACAAGCTTGACCTCCGTCGCATGTCTTCACTTCTTTCGACACTCCTGTGCTCATTAATCTGTGTTCTAAAATGTCATTTGGTCTTTTCCCTTTCATTGCCGACCTGCAGTAAGAAGTGATAGGACAGACAACGTGGGTGGATGAGCAGGTAATGGCTCGACCAAGTTTGTGGTGTCCAGCGAGCTGCACAGTTGTTTGGCCGTAATGATATTTTCAAAGGGAAGAATGCGAAAGAGAAAGCTGCTCAAAGCCGCGATAGAACTTTCCTCTTTGTGCAGAGTGTCTGTCAGGTGATCCTGAGCAGCTGTCAAAAAGAAAAACACATGCCCTACTCACAGTTAGAGTACTATTTAATCACTAAAATGAACTGTGTGCATGCACGACGTAGAAGATGAAAAATATGTGCATCATGAATCTGTGTTTGTAGAGAGGACACACCTCTTTTGAATGGTTTTAAGGGCATTTTATATCAAGATTTCTATGGAAAAACTGTGGCCTTGTTTTTAATTGATTTTTCATGGAAGCTCAATAAAAGCTTGAATTTTCCACTTTCCAATATCTTATATTTAGGAGTTTGTTTAGCCTGGTTAATTTCCTATTTGATCCTCAGAGCATTCAGTTTTTGACAGACCTGTGGTACAGGAGTGTCAGACTCAAGTGTTGGGTTTGTTTACAGGAACACTTCTTTCAGCTTTGTGGTTGTATTGGGTTACAGGACCCACCAGGCTCCCTAGGTGACATAATGACATAATCAATAAATTCTTGGTTTGATCTGTGGTCTGTAGTTATATTATTATCGGTGTATGTTCACATATTTTTGTTCACTTCTTCCTCTATTGTTCCTCTGATCAGTGCTGTCAAGCCTTCTCAAAAATATCCTCCAAAAATGGAAAAAAAAAAAGCACAGATGTAGTGAGAGGGCTTCCCCTCGTCATCAGTCAGTCTGCTTTTCTTATAAAAATGGCAGCTCCAATAGCGAGTCATAGACTTTTTAGTGACTTTTTACCTGTAGGTACAGAAGCTTTTTTTTTTTTTTTTTTTTTTTTTTTTTAGTTGGTGGTTGTTAACAGCGGGGGATTTTTTTTTTTATTGTTTTGGCCCCGTGGGCAACCACATTACAGGACAAAAAAAA
>JAVQJX010216543.1:0-14185 GCA_036025115.1 Ambassis agassizii
CCACCTCAGCAGGGAAGAAGAAGGAGCAACAGCACCTGAAGACAGCCCTGAAAACATGTGGCTACCCCAACTGGGCCCTCATGAAAGCCACAAAAAGGAGACCCTCCAACAGCAAGAAAGAAAACAACAAGAAGAGGAAGAATATTGTTATTCCTTATGTGTCAGGTGTACCAGAAAAACTACGCAGAATTTTCAATAATCATGCACCTGCACCTTGCTGAAAAGGGACACTCCTTTGAGGACAATAATGTTCACATCTTGGACAGAGAGGACAGGTGGTTTGAAAGAGGAGTCAAGGAAGCTATCTATGTTAAGCTGGAAAAACATTCTCATAACAGAGGTGGTGGACTCAGACACCAGCTTTCAGCTGGTTACAGCTGTTCTTCCTTCCATTCCCAGGAAGTTTCACTCCACATCACATGATCACAGCAATAACGATGAGTCGTTAGCCAGTCCCAGCACAGCGCCCCCTTCAGTCTCATAGTCGTTAGACAGCTGTTAGACCTACCTGACACTGATAGCCACACACACTCAGGGCAAGTATCAAATGACTCTTAGATCTCTAATGTAAGCATTCACATCCCCTCCCACAGGGGGACAGTTAGCCCATAAATATCTGTTCACTACAGTGAATAAACAGACTTTTATACAGACTGTAGAAATGATATGCTAAAAAGGTCAGCTCTGTCTGAGAAAACGGACAATACTGTCTCAATGTCATGGTCTACAAGGACATGCTGGCTACCCGAGAGAAGGGGAGGGGGTGTTCCTTCCTACAGCATGGTAAAGAAGCAGAATGCTAATTAAAATCTGGCAGATAAACCCCAGAATATGAGCCAAAGGGGAGGTCATGCAGTGATCATTCAGATCCATGACATGGTCTGATGACACAACAATATGCTGCCACAGAGCTGATTGTGTTCACGTAGTTATCCGACTCCAAATGACCGAGGTGTTAGCTCATGTCAAGAAACAATCTGCCAGTGTTTGGTAGATATTTAAAGGTCTAAACAAGACAAGAGAGCTAACAATGACAACACAGCTTACAAGGAAGCAATGGGCAACTGATGGACGACAAGGAAAACTAAAGACACCAATTTCTACAATGAATGGCTGTGCTGGATGATAAAAACTGACCGTTACCGTAAGCCAATGACTTATTAATCCAGTATTTCATATCAGAGCTGACAGTTTATATGTAAATAAGGATTAACACTGAGCCAACAGAGAGTAGGTGGACACAGTGAAAGAGTGCAGTTGGTAAAGTCACGGTGGCAGGCAGCAGTCAGCACATAGCGCCCACCTGAGACAGCACTAATGAGATGAGTATTTTCACCTCAGCAGTGCCAATGCACACAACATTTTATGGGCTTGGATCCACAGGGTGCATTAAGAGGGCTTTGTGTTTTTGGTTTGAATAATGTCTCACCATGCCAACTCCCCCTGTGGACTGCAACAGTTCCTATTGAGCAGGGTGTACAGTTTAAAGATTTGTGCAGCAGCATGTGACCATCAAAATGTCACAGTGGAAGAATAAAGTGCCTGTGGACTTGTTATTTGCAGGATACCTGCCCTGGGTGCAGTTATTAATGTGTGGTACTGCTCCCTTTCCTAGAAAAACCTGAGGCTATTTGCAGGCAGTAAATGTTAAATCTAAAAAAAAAGGAAAAAAAGAGAGGCGGCCAACAAAACAATGTTGTTTTGTTTAGTTCCAGAAAGTTGTGACAATTTCTTTTCTACTCGTCTTAGACCTCCTTGACTGAACTGTTCCCCTGCCAGCAGACTGTCATATCTGTTCCTTGTTATGATCAGCCTTTCACTTCTCATGTAGGAGGCTGTGCAGCACAGCAAAACAAAAGCTGTCAAATCAGCTTCAACTGCTCAGCTCAGTCATTCCACACCAAATTATTAACGGTCTGAATTCAACATTAACCACTCAGTATGAACCACATTTGCATAAATTCCACCCACACATGCTCAAATTGTAAGTTTAATCTCTCCAAATGTGAGACAGTTAAAGCGAGCCGCGCATCAACGAACCTCCGATATCACCTTGTTTGGCAGCTCATGAAAGATTTGTTTAGCACAGCTTTAACATTTTGACCATTTAACAGCGTATTAAGTGCTCTTGTCCTTTACCCTCAAGTGAAGTTAACTGGTCCCACATGAGCACTGCTACTGCTTTATAGGTGGACAGTCCTGACATTGGCCAGGTCTCACTGGGCAGAGACACAATCCATACATTGATAAACACAACCCGAGTGCTTTATCATTTAACAGCCAGTAAAATACCTCCAGGAAGCTCATTGAGATTACTGCCGACATGAAGAAATGAAATCCTGGGGAGGAAAAAACAAAAAGAACACAAACAGCATTTTCCCAATATATAACTTTATTTAAAATATTGTTACAATTTATTACTCTACACAACATTTTCAAAAGTTTTTTTCTTTTTTTCCTATACTGGTTAGTAAACCTTCATGGGTAATTTTAGATATAAAAATCTGTCGTTTTTTTTAAGCCTAGCTCTGCGTCAGGTGTTAATCGATGTCATTACACACTTTGTAAATGCTTCTCTTTAACACCATGTTGTATTGTGTCCTCCATACAGCCATTCCCTCTACACACAAAACTTAATGATTGATGGTGGCTCTACACTATAATTTCCCCAAATCTTAATAATTTCTGCTTAAATAAATAAAAGTTCTGAGTTGGAGAAACAAGAGTGCATTTTTTTGTCAAAAGGATATTCATCTTTTTGCTTTTAAAACAAACTATTTACAGGTTATGTGTTTAAGACAGACAAACAAGGCTTAGGTTTTTAATTAATGTCGCTGCCTACTTGCCGTGAAAAGAAAAAAAGCTTCATCTTTCAAAGCAACAAAGAGAAAGTAATTACACAAAAAGGCAAAAAAATTCTCTAACAGCACTTACATCCATCCTTCAGGTTAGGACACATCGCCTAAAAAGCCAGCAGCTAACGTGCTTAGAACCTGATGTGTGTGTCTGTTTTTTGTTTTTTTTTCCGAGGTCAATGAACATCGAGTCTGCACAAAAGTGCTGCTGATGAGACTCAACAGAGAGGCCCTGACCAAACCCGCAGAGTCAAAGGAGAAAAGATTTTCAAGCACTGCAAGGTGAGCCTCATGAAACAGAGTAGATCATACACAATATCCGCCACAGTGCTGATTTTGTACTTCACTGAGACTCAGGAAAACTGATGTGTTACTATAGCAACAGTATTGAAGCATTTCAGTGCGGGTTAGCGATGAACACAAACTTTCTGAGCCCCTTGTGCAATCAACATTTATTTTCCTGTTCTCACTGTGTTTGCTGCACCATCCAACATTCATATATAATCTGTTAAGTCCTATGTGAAATTTCATCGTCTTTTCATAAATAATCATTCACTTATTGGACCGGACTGTCCAGCATCAGCTCAAATACAAACATAGTTGAACCACAGCACCGCACACACTGACAAACAAGAATACAGGCCAACTGTAAGACATGCTTCTTAACATTCCCGTCATCTCTGCTTTCTCCTCAACACCGTCACTATGACATTTAGTTTACTGATGAAGCGGCTGAAACGGACAACAACTGACAGAACACACACCTGCCCATGACTGAGACCGAGCATAAGATGACACCTGGCGCCGACAAGACAAACCGAACCACAAAAATGTGTATTTATTAAAAAAAAAAAAAAAGACAGCAGCTTTCTAAGAGCCTATTCACAGCAGCACGAGCCATGGGGACAGAGAATAAACATCAAACAGTAAAAAACACCGCTTTGAATACATTACTGGGAGGAGTGAGTCAGTTGGCTGACAGGAAAAAAAAAAAAAGGAACAGAGGCTGCACTGAGCGTGTGGAGGCAACGTGGTGCTGCCACGGCAACCGCATCCCCCTGTGATGATGGGAGACCAACCTGGAGAGTAAGAGCAGAGGACAGACGAGCCTGCACACACAATTACAAAACCTCTGTCTGTCTGTCCCTCCACATCTTATAAAAACCCATCATGGCTGAACGGCTCCAATTCTTCAGTCATCCATCTTTAAATTGGCCATTACTTCAGCTGTCAAAATGAATACCCAGCAATCTGCACATTGCAATTTCTTTTTCAATTCAGCTACCTGTTATGTGTGTAAAAAACACAATATGCTACAACAGTGTGATCTGTATTGCTATATGCCGTTTTATAACTGAGGCCTCGGAGGCAACATCTGGATAACAAATCAAATATACATCTCTTTTTTTTTGACAAAGAGGGAAACAGACGCAGAGAAAGCGTGTGACCGTTAGCTAGACAATCGGAGATGCTTCCCATTTGTCTCCATCTGTTTGTCGTCTCTGCTGTCATCCAGAAACAAAACCCCATCTTCATTTGCTGGCTCTTATACCGACAGCTCATCAGACACATCCAATCAGAGCCTAAAAGCTTATCAGCAATGTCAATGATAAACATAGAGGACACACTCTCACACAGCATACAAACATCCACATGCTCCAAGGTAACCAACTGAAATCAAATTATAAGGAAACCTAGGCAGGAAATAACATTTACTGAAACCTAAACTCAACCGTGGAGTAAAAAAAAAATAGACTTGAACTTTTGCTCCAAAAGTTAGTGTGATTTTAAAACAGGAAAAATTCAGTTTGAGTTTTTTTGGTCACTGCCTAAAGGCAGTAAAGCACAAAAATGACAAAGTGATTGATTGGCTGACATAAACTAGTTCTAACTGGGAATAACAACTCTATTACATGGAGGCAAAACTCCAATCAATACAATTAATGCACACTGCCAAGATTTTTTTGTCAGTATGTAAACGTCATGTCAGACAATACAATGAGAAAAACATAAATCTGCTTGTTAGTTAAAAATCACGTCATGTGCGTACACATGTATACTAATACTGTTTCCTTTTCAGATGCAGAAGGAGGCAGAGAGCTGGCTGTGTTGCATGTATGATGACAGCTGCAGTTACACAACACACATCATCTATCCTCCTGACTTGGTTTATGGACAAACTGCAGAGAAAAGATACTTTTAGGTGAGTTACAGAGCCAGAGGGATCACTCTTTGAGAAGATTTCCATTTCAGCTCAAACTGAATGACAAAGTCAGTCTGATGCTCTGCCGCTCCCTGCTGCCTGCTAAGGAAACTGCAGCTTAGCAGACTCCAAAAAAAACCCTCAACATGTTCACAATCTGTCAGGTAAGAGTCACATGTGTGACTCTTTGAAAACATTAACGCTTTGGCCCATTAACCCTTTGTTCAAGAGATGATCCCTGCACAGAGCTGAGAATGAGAAAAACCTCTTCTGCTCAAGCTCTGCAAAATCATAATAAAACACTTGCGAAGGGAGATAAATATCAATACTGACATTAATGGCTGACTGCCAGCACAGATTGCTGTGTAGTGCGGGTAAGAAGACAAGGTACAAAAAAAAAAAAATGGAGATCTGTTAGAGCTTGAGCGCAATTCAGTTCACTGTGTTAGACAAAGAAACCAATTATTATAACTCTTATATTAATCTATATTTCATCAGATTATTAAACATACAAATAATTATGAACACTTCCTCATTAACAGTTTCCATTAGTTACATTTGTGCCGCCTATGTTTTATGACACAGACAGGATACGTACGAGCCCAGACACAGAAAACATGTGTTCATGTCCAGCATCAGTGTAAAGCACAACTTCGTTATTTATTACCAACTGCGAAGGAAGTGAAACCCCCATTTCTCTGTATATCTCTCCCTTCTTATTTTTATCTGAGCTTAGTTCAGCAGACGAGGTCCACACGCTGCAGGGTCTGGACCACGCTGGTCTGTGGATCGCCACATTCCCATCTCGGAAGTCAGCTCTTTCGTCAAGTGCACTTTTCATTGAGGCGCTCCCAAATGGTGCAAACCATGACCAATCGTCGCACACTGTATTGACACATCTCCACCAGTGGCGACAATTGTGTCTCACAGCCCCACATCAAAGGGCAGAAGCATGGAGGAAAACACCAGACACAGTATGGAAATCTAATAAATGACATGAACATTGGCTTTTTTGTTTCTTTTCCTTCATTGCTCTTCTTACTGTGTGTGTATGTCCCCAGGTCCAGATAAGTGTAACAAATCCGATTTTCCAAATTTGGCCTTTTTTTTTCTTTTTCTTTTTTCTTGTTTTTTTTTTTTTAAATGGGGGTGGGGGGGGGGACTGCTTCAGTCACTCAGTTCCATGTTTGTCAATGGGCGCTCTCTGGGGTGGCTGTGATGATGCGAGTGGACCAGTTCTAGTTCAAGTGATGGCAAATGGTTTTAGGAAGTCGCAATCTCCCCCCCTAGGTGGCGCCATCCCTTCTGCTGTGTCTCCAGAGGAGGCAGAAACTCTGGAACACAGAGAGACGGTTCAGAGCAACAAGTCTGAATGCCTTTTTTTTGCACATCATGTGCCACTTTAGGAAGAATCAGCCACAACATAGACTAATACTAGAGTGTCACTAAGACAATGATGCATGCTGAAACACAGTCTTCTCGGTGCTCTCATGTTTCTCTACACCTCAGTCATCCTCATGTCTTGTGGTTGCTTGAAGAAAATAGTTATTAAATGTGTGGGTCTCTCAGAGATGGCTCTGATAGTCACATGTCAACACATTCTTTCGATTAGGAATGAATTATCTATGAATTATCAACTAAGTACACAGTTCCTACATAATTTTTAATAGCTCCTTGTAACACTTCAGGAGCTACAAAAAAGGGAATTTAAAATTGTAATAGTTTTCCTGAATGCACACCATGGAGTTTCTGGATGCTTCGTTTGTTAGCTCAAGAATATACAGTCCTGCTCCATTATACAAACACGACAGCAGATATTTAACTCTGCATAATGAAATAACTTTCAAGATATTTCTCTCATGTTGACACATTTGTTCATGCATGGAGCATTGGATACTTAAATGCCCCTTCCTGCCCTTGACATTTCAGATTTGATCAAAATATGAATAATTCATGGGGCTTCACAAGCTCCATCAATCAAACCACACTCAGTAGTGATGTTTACTGTGTCACACAGGATGTCATCCCTTTGAATAGAAGCCAAAAAAAGCTTACCATTGTTACTGCAGTTTTTGTTGTCTTTATCGGACGCCTCTTCTTCAACCTGAGAGCAATAAATCAATGCACAAGAATTATAAAAGTAAGCTTAGTTGCTTTTTATATCATGTACATAATCATAAGTATAAGCTAAGTTTAGACATTCAAAGCTGGCATGGAGTCATAGGCTTCCCAGAATGAGAGAGGAAAGGAGGGGTCCTTACCTGTTTCCTCCACTTGAGCTCACAAAAGACTCGCTCAAAGCACTCATGCATGTAGTTTAACTAGAAAGACAAAAATTGAAGCAGACAAAAATGTTGTTTCAGGCAAACAAAACACCACAATCAGCAAAGTTACTGTGTAAAGGTTTCTGAAAACAACAGTCACTTATTTAAGTAATAAATAAGTGTATGAAGAGTTAGTAAACTCATTATTTGTAAACTAAAACCTGCAGACTTGGCATCCTGCTGTACACTCACATATGGAGTGAAGATTTTGACCCAGCGTGGCTTCTTTTCTCCTCTTGCATACTCGAAGCAGAATGCCATCCCCTCCTCGTCAGTGTCCCAGCGCTGCATCTCGGCCCACTCAAAAGCTATTACCTGGTTCTGAAAGAGAGAGAGAGAGAGACAATTGAGAGCACTTTGAATAAACATTTTCACATCTTCAACTCTCATTGCATTCAATAATTCCAAAACAAATCCTCACCTCCAGTGTGCCGTCCTCAGTGCAAGCATGCAGCTTGAAGTGATTGATGCTGATGGCTGTGATGACGTGCCCCTTCCTCCTGGAGTCGCAGGAGCAGTGGGGGAAGACCACCTCATTGTAGCCCTCACATGTCCGCAACAGACTCAGGTACTAAAGAGTATTACAGAGCATGAACATACAATCACGCAGAGAATTGCTGTGAGTAGTGTAAACTGTCTTGTTTCTCTGAGCCCAACCAGACACTAACCTCATTTTGCCCTGATTCTTTTTAAATACTGACCTAATAGAAGCAAACCACGCTTCCCGTTTGTCATCTGATGACTAAAGTACATATAAACTACTACTGCTTTTACTTAAACCAAGAGTCAACCCTGAAAACCTGTAAAGATTGCTGTGAGTACTTACACAGCTGTGAGTGTATTGTTAAAGCCCTCACACATGCCACTCTGAGTTAATCTTCTACAAGCATCCATATAAACACAATGGCTTTCTCTCCACACCATAAAGAGCTGCATTCTTAAGTGTGAAAGCGTTTCTGACTTTTCTGTCTATTTTTATTTGGTAGCGTTTTGGTGATGGCTCTGGTCAGAAGGCAAAATGTGTAGTCATCCCATCCCCTCCCTGAACAAAGACTGGTCTGTGGTACTGACCGTGGCCATCTTGCGCTGCTCTGCCAGTTTCTGCAGCTGGTAGGATTTGTCCTCTGTTTTTATGAATCCCTTCTTCACATCATCCAGTGCCTGGACAGACAGGGGTGGGGGGTGGGGTGTTGAGGTTGAGGGGGAAAATAGGAGATGCGCCACCATTATTGCAGGGCATAAAATAAAGAAGATATCACATGAAACCAGGCTCAAATGATCAACATGCATACAGATGGCCCACAACAATATTTAGGTTAATGGTCACTGATTTTTGCTGCAGCTGCTAACTGCCTAAAATCCCAAATTTAGCAGGAATAATGTTGTTCTAGTTGTCAGAATCCCAAAACACAGTCCTAAAGGAACAATGATTCTTATTCTGCTAGATGACTTAAAAAACAGCTGGAGGGACAAATATCAACAAACTACTGAATATCAAATTAGTAAACTGATATTTCAATATATTGCCTCATGTAGATGGGAGGGGAAAAAACAACTGAAAGTTCACATATTTTGATTACATTTGTTTCTGTGCTTTCATACTTGCTGTATTGGGGCACTGCTGAAAATCACAGGCTTATAATGCTTCACTTAGTGAACTGACCTTTGCTCGTCAGTGGACAGCCTGAAGGCCTGCTGCTGCTGTAGCTATTTTAAATTATTTTTTTAAGTTCACTCTTGAAAAACGAAAGAGAGAAACACTTGAAAAACCATGGAAGCCTTTGACTCGCTTCCAGAAGTATAGTGTGCTTTAAAGATGCTCCACTATTTGTTTGATTCTTTGGGATAATTTTGCAGGTAAGAGTAAAACTTCAGTGTTTTTGACCAGCATGTTAATCACCAATTTTTACAATGCATGTAGTAGAAATAACTGGGAGAAGTTAAAAACGAAAGACAAATCTGTTCCATTCCCCAAAAGTACATAGCTTTGAAGTGGGACTCAATTACTATTATTACCTGGTGAAAACAGTAGTGCAGTGCCAGGGGGTTGTCTCTGAGCAGTTCCTCCTCCTGGAAGCTGAATAACCATTTGCGGAGTGCTAAGCATGTCCCCGGCACTGCTGATGTGTAGTTCTGCACATAAAGCTTGTGGGGAAACTCATTAGGTGCCAGCTTACGCACTGTAATACAAAACAGACAAAAGGAGAGGCTATTGGTATTTTAAAAAAATATAGTGTAACCTAGTTACCTGCCCTTGCTGTCCAATATTACAAAACATGCCCACAGGAAACAAAACTAATCTGTGGGATGACTCAAGTGTCTACTAAGAAAAATAGCGGTCATGTGACAACCACACTAAATTAAACACATGAGAGAAGGTTCCCAGAGACACTCATCAAATATTCATACAGCTCTTACCAAAGGAGTGGTTGATGACTTCAAAAAGGGCAAAGTAGCTTGCCATAATACTGTCCATTCCAACCTTCATCACTAGTGCCTACAGGAGATATATAGATAGGAAAATATTTAACAACCGGCACTTAATTCAAGGCATGAATACAGTGGTCATCACCTGGTCTTACCTGGTACACCTGGTCTGTAGTACTGTTCTTACGGACTCTGACGGAGATGGTCGTCTTGTCTGGCAAGGCTATCCGCAGCTCTACATCTGTCACTCCATTGTAGTTCTGTAGAGTGAACCAAAACATAATGAGAACTTCTGCACTGTTCAACCAACTAAACCTGCAGAGGTCATAATCCTTCAAATTATGTGGGATTAAGTCCGATGTAGTGTTTTTTTTTTTTTTGCTGCTGTATTGTAACTGGGACACCAGTCAGTCAGCTATGAGCCCCCAATGTAACCCACCACATACACCTGCCCCTGACACACTATTTCAAATCAGGTCATATCAGCTATCACAACATGTGTTATTTTTGTTTTTTGATGTGAGACCAAAATAAAACATCACTGTTGTCACAAGTAACAGATTTTGATGTTTGTATGCATGCAGCTGAAGATTGTTTTTATTAGCTTACCTCGTCTGATTCAGAGAGAAACTCCTGCATGATGTCACTCTCCCCAATGACCCGCACAGAGCACACTGGAGGCATGTACAGAGAAAGAAGAAGTGAAATAATAGAGGTTAAAGTAAATCAAATAAACAAAGGGCAGTTAAATGTCACTGTCTGCTGAGTAGTTTCTGTAGCTCGCCATTTCAAATAAACACCGATCTGAGTTTTTAGCATTCTTAACAGCTAGTCAGGCTGTAATTCTTCATATAGATCGGTATCAGTAAACCTTTCCTGTCTTTTTCCAAGATAAATGTCATGACCTTCGGCTTACCTCGCTCCAAATATTCCTCCAGACCCCTGCGGCGAGCATCCAGCTGCTGTTCAGAGAGGGAAAAGGGCCATTTACCGGGAAGCTTTGGGAAGTTGAAGTTGGAAAATTCCCTCTTCAGGTTCTGGTGCAAGATGGCGAACTCACGGTAACGTTTTGAGCACAGTTGTCTACCTGACATATACACATTGTACACCTGTGGCCATTGAAACAAAGGAAAATATATATATATATATCAAAGACAATGAAAAATTTTTTAACATCCACTCAGTAAAGACCAGAAGTTATGATCAGCACTTACCACAAACCTCTCGGAGTGCTGTTCTACATGCTTGTATGTTGGAATGGAAATAGGCACAGCCTGCTTGTCACTGTAGTCGTAGTTGGGTTGGACATCCTCTCCTCCTTCCAAACCATCAGCCTCCTGAGGTGGAACAGACAGCACGGCCAGGACCAGCTCCTTTTCACCTGCACGGATCAGGTCCACCACCTGCTTATGAGTAGCACCTTCCACGCTCACGCCATTGCTAGAACGAAAGAGAAGGGAAAAGTTTTAGAAAAAAGGTGATTTTTAACCCCATCTTTTCTGAATGTTTATGTCAAAATAAATTATTCAAATTGCATTCAAAGCTTTATACATAAGTAATACAAAATATCTAGTACTGAGCAGAAAAACGACATTTTTCTAGTTTAAATATGTGTGTTCAACATTTCTTTTCAGCTGACACAGACTCTAATACATCAACAATCTGAATATTTCAAATCCACATTTAAATAACAATGAACCAACCGTTTCTTGTAAGGTAACAGGAGAGACATTATTTTATAATAAGATGAGTAAGCTGCTAAAGCTGTAACTCAGTATAAGCAAGAGAAGGACCAGACATTGTACAGAACAAATTAAATGAGCTCTCATATTCATCTGTATACCCTTATTTTATCAATGTTTCAAATACATTGTGTGTTCTAGCATCAGCCCATTGTCCTCCACTAATTAGCACAATGTTGGGAGTGTTTAGTAACCAGGTCGGCTCTAATGTCCCTTTCCTTTGGTGCTGAGAGACCCCTCCCTCCTTGGCAATGCTGAGGCCAGATGGCACTAGCATCAGGTGTCTCTGTTAATCTCACTGTGGGACTGACACAGGGAAAGGAGGGGAAAATGACAAGAGCATAGGTCTGTCTGCTATGTTTCCATTATTGTTTATACATGGTGGTGTATCATGGGTCAAAAAACAGAGGGCAGCAGAAAAAAAGGCAACATGAAGAGAGCTGGACTGTTTTTTTTAACCCTAAATAATAAATAAATAAAGTGTGATAAAGGTATCAGCACATTTATGAACGAATGGTAAACACATAGTTACAGTCAGACAAGAAATAACAACAATAGGTTAGTTTCTTAGAATTAGAACTGCAGCATTTCCTTGTGTGAAAACATTTTCTAATAAAATGCTGACATTTGGCATACTTAACCAAATTGTGAGTGTTTGCAAAATGGTCAAACTAGTTACTAAGTCACATGATAAGTATTTGTGCTGTCATATGACCACAGAGAGAGAGAGAGAGAGAGAGAGAGAGGTGGACAAAACACAGACTGGCTAATGTGTTGATGCCTCAGCAGGAAGCAGAAAGACCTGTGTTCCTAGTTTTTAGTTTCTGTTCTCGTTTACTTTAAGTTAAAACAAAAGGGAAAACTTTGCCACAAATTTGTGTCACGTCCAAATGAATGGACAGCACACGGATATTAATGTTTGATTTATTCTGCACATTTCAGTTCAAAGCATACATCTCTGGTAGGAGGGTTTACACTACTAGATGACAACCAAGAGGCGAGTAACAAACTTGCTGATTGCTCCCCGGATCCTAACCCAGACAGAATGATGTCTCCAGGACAAAGATATATATATATATCAAAACCTCTGAAGGACACTGATAAAGAACCAGTCTAACAGACAGAAATGTCCACTGTACAATGTAAACAGCACGGCTGCTGTGAGGGCTAATCAGTTAAGAATGCTTTGAGTGACAACAGTGCCATCCACTGACCTCTGGTAGGTTTAAAAACACATCATCAAACCTATATATACACACAACAGCGCAATGTCATCTACACGGTGGTTTAAATTTCACCCTCACTGACACGGTGAAGCAATCACTGCGCCAAGGTGCTAGCCAAACACAGCAGCTACCTGGCTAGCAAGCTAGCTAGCTAGCTACAGCTAATCAACATGCACAGCCTGTAGTACAACTTATGTAAGCTGGTTAGCCGTCTGGTTTACTCACCAGCGTTAGCCTTCTAAACTCTTTATATAGGTTCAAATATCGGCTAACTGAACAATTAGCCAAATTGATAGTTAGTTAAAGACTACTTCTGTTTTACACAAGTGACGTAGCACTGTACCCTGGAGATGGCTAATGTGTAAACTGTGTAGCTAGCATTACTTGCTAACTCCCCATTTTAACTGAACGGATAGCAGCTAACTTACACCTCCAGGATTCTGTCTCCTTTTGCGATCCCCGCTCTGTCTGCAGCACCTCCGGGCAAAACAGCGCTGACATGCTGAAGAGGAGCGTACAGCTCCCCGTTGATGCTCCGAAGCTGTCCTCCTTCGCTGACTTGACCGCGAACATTAAAACCATATCCAGACTCCGACTTAACGATCCTCACTATCCGAGGACCTGCCGTTACCGTTGTAGCGTTCTGGCCCGTGGTGCCCGCTGACGAACCGAACACTGGACCGTTACGGGATGCCGAAGGGAGAGCGTGCCGAGTTTCATCGCCTCCTACATCCGCCATCTTCTTCACAGACGCTACCCCCTCCAGTCGCTTCTACCAAATTCAAAACAACACTCAGGCTCTGTGCCTCCGTAACGCCAAAGCTCCACAGACCCACTCTGTCTTAATAACCCGCCCATCGACAGCGTCACGAGACACGACGGTGCAACGTGACCCACCGGAGGCGTCACGTGACGTTCCCCTCAGCTCGAGCTCACTGGTCACCTCCACTTTATATACATACATGTGTTTATTTTTTATAATGAATGACACTTTTTATTTGACTTAAAGTCCTCAGTGCTACAAAGGAAGAAAAACAAACAAACATTTTAACCAGAAAAACTGAATAGACATCTATAAGCAACATATGTATTATGATAAATTATCTTTATCTTTTATCTTATGTAATATTTTTTTGTAGTCCAAACAAATCAAAATCAAGAGATCAAAACATGAATGTACAATGAAGGTGCTGATTCCTTATTAAAAAAAAACCCCACAGAAGTAGATGTAATCTCTATTTGGTTGGAATGAAAACTTACCGGTTGTCAGCACATGATTGCTAAAAATAAATCACTGTAATACATGTGCTAAGCCGGTTAAGCCATCTCACTTCATCTGTCTTCTAGTTTGTCTTTGTATGATGAAGTACAGTTTAGATTAATTAGCCAGGAAACCATCTGGAATTAA
>JAVQJX010216580.1:0-10189 GCA_036025115.1 Ambassis agassizii
GACCCTAACCCTAAAAACTGGATAACAGATAGCTTTTAAAATGCATATATTCAATTATCCACTACATGTGCAACTTCCATTTTTTTCCAATCTTGTTAACACTTACTTGTGATCGACAACATGTTATAATAATAGTTAACAGGAGAAGCTGCATCATCATACAGAATTTAAAGCTGCTCTACATATATGGGATGTATTATATTGCAAACCCTTTTTTCTACAAACATGCTGTTTTCATTGCCGCATCCATCACACCTTCTTCACTGCATCCATGCCAAGGCTGACTGTACTACTTCTTTTTATTCTCTGCTCTTCCCTCCTCCCTCCCACTGTTTTCTCTCAGGGTTGGTGGATCCCGCTGTGCTGGTGGAGCCTCTGACAGAAGAGAGAGCCGCCCGGACGTTATATCGCATCGAGCTGCTGCGCAAGATCAGAGAGCAGGTGGGTACTTTGAAGAAACAAAGCGTCATCATAAATAGTTTCGGTTTTCACTGATACAAGGTATAAATTGAGCTCAACATTGATCTGAAGTAGGGCAATAATATAAATGTAGGTAAGTGTTTCATTGGTTGATGGGTCTTTTGTGTCAAAAATATTTGCTTTTTCTAATATTTGATCATCTGTGCACATGTTACTACAAAATCTCAATGTTTTTAACTACCATTAAAATTGCCTTGAACACCCAGATATTTAACCATATCTGTAAAATTTATGCCAAAAGTTACTTATTTTTGTAACAGTTATTGAGCCCAGTTTTTATGCTTTTCTCAGGTTGTCCGTCACCCCTTACTCTCGGCCCGGCTCCAGCTGTGCCGCCCTTCCCTCTACCTCCCTGTCTGGTGGGAGTGTGGCAAACATGACCGTGACCTCCTCATCGGGGCGGCACGCCATGGCCTGAGCCGCACTGACTTCTACATCCTGAATGACCCCCAGCTGAGCTTCCTGGAGGCTCACAGGAACTATGTCAGGGGTCACCCAGCTCATCTTCATCCTCAGAGTCACCACCACCATCCAGGCTTAACGACTCATCCCGGCATCTCGCCTTCGCCCTCCTCGTCATCTCATCCGCACCCTCACTGCTGTCTCTACGATTCAGGACTTAGCCGCCACTCCCCTCAGCCGCCTGAATATCCACACCAGTCATCTCACCACCACCATCACCACCAGCAGCACTCTGTGACTCCCTCTGCTCCCTTACCTTCTGCATCTTCATCTTCTCACCCTCATCTTCATCATCCGCCTATGGATGATTCAACCTCACCTAGTCTGGGAATCGTTCCTGGATCACGGGGAGATTTCCTTGACTGTCCACCTTTGGATGAATCTCTGGAGCTGGGGGACAGCATGTCTGCAGATGCTTTGCATGGAGGGAAGGCATCTAAGGATGCCCTCAATGGTTTCCCATTCAACTCTGCTGCAGGAGGTCAAAGCATGCTCAACTCATATGGTGTGGGTGGAGCAGACCTGGATTCAAAACTACGCAGTGACGTGCTTGTTGGTGAGCAGGGCTCGTCAGAGGAAACGGGACTGATGGCGCCATCAGTGGAACTGGATCAATTACAGGTGTGTGTTTTGTTTTCTATTTCTCTGCTTTAAGTCATACCCATACCCTTTTCCATCCTTTGTTGACTTTTTCTATCATGACTCTCAGGCTCCCTGGGACAGTACAGACCACACCAGTCCTGCTCACCATATGTTCAATGAGTCTGATCCAATCCTGGGTCCGTCCACACTGGAGACTGGCTTTCTGGAAGAGGAGGATGAGGACACACAGGCAGGAGACAGAGCAGGGGAAGAAGGTGGAACTCTGGAGGAGTGTTTAGGCCTCCCACCCTCATCCTCTCCCTCCCATCCGTCAGCAGGAGACTCTGTAGAGCCGCTGTCCTCTAGTTACATGCTCTTTAAGGTTACCATCTTGCTTTTCTGTAATGTGTTTATGTGGAATTAAATTCTGCAAACCAGTGACATATATATTTGCATTTTTAGGACATTGGTGTAAATGAGGAAGCCAGTGCAGATCAAACAGACTTGTCGGCAAGCCCACCTCTGCCCTACGTTGCCCCTCCTCCCCTTTCGTTGTCTGAGATCACTGCCCACGAGCCGCAGGATGGGCTGGGTCACTCTGATGTCTCTGAAAGCCTGACCAATCCCGTGGAGGAAGGAGAGGAGCGGGAAGGAAGTGCCGGGTTTGAGTTTGATGACAAGGAAGAAGAAGAGGTGGAGGACATGTCCACGGAGCAGAATGTGGAGCAACAAAGGGTGGAATGTAATTCACAAGCAGGTATGTGAAGGATTTTATATTCAGCATTAGTATGCATTTTGCTCACAAGGGTGTAAATAGACATTCTTTATCTTTACCAGAAAGCTTTTTTCCTGACAAAAAAACAAGGCATTCAGATTAGGTCCAGCTGAGCGATCAGGGACTGATACTGATTTTGACCTGGCACATAGAGAGACGTGCTAATGTTGCTTCACATTTTGTGCAGGCGCAGACCAAAGTTTGGCAGCCTTAAATCCACACATAGAGGTGCCAGAGATGGATGGGATAGAGGCTGAACCGAGCCTGGAAGAACAGGAGGAGGTGAAGGAGCTCTCTCAAGACAACCATGGGCGCTTTGACCAACAAGAGCCCAAGGATGACCTAACTCAAGATGTGCACCCTTACCTTGGAAAGCTGGAACAGGAGGACAGCCTGGTTTGTCCTGAGTCCATAGAAGAGCCTGTGGATGGGTTGATTTTGTATCAGACAGTGGAGGAACAGACCATGGGAAACTCTCTTGACACCGAGGAGCTGATGGAAAGCTCAAGAGGAGAGTTGGTGGAAATTAAAGGAATTGCAAAAGATTCCAGTGATGGCGGTGCAGTGGATTGCACAGATCTTGTAGATCAAGTAGATGAGGTCTCAGAAGGTCAGGTGGAACACGTTTCTCTTATTGACCTTCCAGTAGCACAACACTGTGATGAAGCGACAGACAAGAAACAATCATATGCCAAAAATAGTGGCATGGAGGACATTTACTACCCTTCTGCCTCACCCCCAATCGTACCATGTGCTGAAAACCCCAGTGAGAATGATGAAGTTCCCATGGGTGCTGAAGACCTGAACTCATCACACAGCAGCAGAGATAAGGATGGAGCTCTGACCTTCTCCATTGATCAAGACAGCAAAGAAAATCTTCTTGATCAAAATGAACTAAAAGTTCCACCTGTAAACAGCCTGGACACAAAACCAGCTGATCTTAAATTTCGTCCTGTACCTGAAGACAGGAAACCAGAGCACCTACTTGTGCCGGTGAAGGTGGAGGAGACAAAGACAGAGGCCGCTGAGGACATCTGCCCCGATAGCTCTGAAGGGAAACATGCTCATTTTTTCTCTTATCCTGTGAAGTCAGAAGATCCGGTGACCAAAGCTGAGCAGTTAGACCATCCAGTTAAACCCGAAACCCTGGAGACTAAACCTGAAGATCTAACCCTTTCCATGAAGCCTGAGAACTTAGACACTAAGCCCGAAGTTCTCCACTTTGCAGCTTATTCAGATGGCAGCGAAGACAAACCTGAAGTCAAACCATTAGCTCTGGGCTTAGCAGCTTATCCAGACGGTACCATACTGAAGACAGAGACAAAGCCTGAAAGTTTGGGATTAACCGCCTTTCCTGACCCAACTGCTGTTAAACCTGAAGCTAAGACAGAGGGTTTGGGGTTCACAACCTACTCGGACAGCTCAGAAATTAAACCTGAGGCCAAGCCTGAAGACGTTGAGCTGAAAGAAGAGATGCTAGAGGCTGACAGCACAGTCCTGACCCCAAAGTTGGAGCAGGCAGAGGGGCTAGTGGACACCTCAGAGAGCCCGATGGTGAAAGGTCAAGTGAAGGAAGAGAGGCCAAGTACACCAGGTAGGAACTAATTTATATATAGGTCTAAAATCATAGAAACACACATTCAGAATGATGTCTGGGTTCCTTCTGTTCTATAGTCGCTGTTTTGGAAGGTTATGCCAGCAGCCCCAGGTTTGTGACTCCCGTCTCTGTATGTGAGATTCCTGACAGCCTCCATGAAACCAGGGAGCCAACGATCGCTCAGCTGCTACAGGAAAAAGCACTTTACTCGTTTTCTGAGTGGCCAAAGGTACAAGAGAGACTGAGCTGTGCCTGACATGTGCCTGTATTTTGCATGACACACTTAGGAGTAAATGTTAGTCTGTATATTTTTTTCAGCAGAAACTTTTCTAATATATTGATTGGCCTCTAGTACCCATTGTTTTCCAATTTAAATAACTGCCATTCATCTTCTTCATGTTGCTTAGTTCATTGCTTTGCTGATGTATTTCCCCCTACAGGACAGAGTAATCATCAACCGCCTAGACAGCATCTGCCACGCCATACTGAAGGGGAAATGGCCTTCGTCAAGTGAGCAGTATGACTCACCCGGGTCTCTGGCCGTTAACTCATGCCTGGCCAACAGCTTAGTTCAGCACCACCAACACCGGGCGGGTTACCTCCCCACCACGGCCCCAAGCTCAGTCGCAGGACAGCCCAGAGTGCAGCAGGCCAATGCCGGACTAAGCTTCCCCATCCCTCCCCCTCTCACAAGACTACCTAAGGTGAGGACCTTTCAGTAACCCAACGGCTAAATGAATTTAGTCCCTTTGTTGTACATATCAGTGTATCATCTGTCTACATTTATCTCTCTCTCATACCATGGTTCATACCAGTGGTGTCCAGTTTGCTTGCAAATAATTAGGCACACTATAGCAAACAGACCAACTTATCCCAGCTCTTTAAAAAATTATGAATATTGTATTTTTGCCACATACAGAACAAATTCTAAGATTTTAAGAATGCCTTCTAATTTATGCAGCATTATTGTGGCCTGCAACATGGCACGTTTGCCACCAAACTTTTCCCCATAGAAGTTAATTCAGGGACATGTAGCCTTGAAAATGTAAGTTTTGTCCTGCTTGTTTAAATTCAGCAAATTTCTTCCATTTGAACTTGGATAAAAGCAAAAAAAAGAAAAACAGAACCCATCAGAGGCAGAACAAAAAGGGATCAAAGTCAAAGTGAAAATAGACAGGCTTTGTTGTTTTATCAGGCTACAGATTGAGTCAAGAGATTTATTTCATTTTATTTATTTTTATTTTCATTTTTATTTATTTATATATGTACAAGGTCCCACATTGCTGTGGAAACCCTGAGTGTGCTGATTATGGAGCCATTTCTGTAAATGATCGTGCCATCTGGCAGTCCTGTAGTCAACCTGGTTTTGAAGTAGAACTTGTTAGGGATGCATGCGGCAGCAAAGTGGCAAAGGTAGCTACTAATATACTGTGTGAAACAATTGATGTGGGCAGGTAATTCAAAAATGAGAATTTTAAACTTATACTGGGCACCTCTAGGTCACACCATTGCTTTGTTGCTTATTTGTCAAGTTTCCTGTCTCTGTAATGTGTATTATTGGTTATTATATATGTGGATATTAGACTTGGGCAGCTTAATGTATTAGGAAGGAAAAACAGGAGTAAAATAACAATCAAACTTTAATGATGTGCTTGGATCAGCTTCCAGATGTGCCACACTAATGTCAGAAGATCTAAACACATTTGAAATCCAATGTGATTTTACCCAGGTCTAGTTGACAGCCGCCACTGTGTTGTGTCTCAGTCCATATGTTTGTTTAACAAAGTCATCATCTCTCTCCCATTCTTGTCTACCCCTCACCCACCCTGTCCGCCCTGACAGTACATGCCGCGGGGCGGCGCATGCGGGCGCGGAGCTTGGCGCCTCACCTCCTTGCCTCTCTTACAGGAGAGGCTCGTGGCTCCTCCCTACCTCCCTGAGCTCAAACGAGCAGGAGGTCGGAGGTCTTTCGACTATGAAGCTGCTGCCGCAGCAGCTGCCAAGGTTTTAGCTGGGAAATCTGCATCATCATGCCACACAGCTGCCACTACCACAAGCTCCAGTGGTGAGAAAGGGCCTGTGGTGGCCCCGTCCTCTCACCGTACAGGAGCCTTGTTGATAAATGGTTGGCAGGAAGCAGCTATTGATCTAACTAAGTCCACGGGAGAAATAAGCACTACGAGTGGTATTGGGACGAATGAAGCTGTGGTTGCACCAGGAATCAGCCACCACAGTGCTAGCGCAGGCAGTAGTCATAAGCTGCCGCCACCTCCACCCATCACAGCACCGCTGGCTGGCTCTGTGGGAATCGACATGGCTGGGATACTACAGGCCGGGCTCATCCATCCTGTAACAGGACAAATAGTTAACGGGAGCCTGAGGGGAGATGATTCATTGAGGAGAAGGAGAGGGAGGAGGAGAAATGTGGAAGCTCTGTACTCTGAATTCACCAAGAACCGAGGACTGCACCTCCCTGAGACACAGGTGGGTAGAGAGGGAGGAGGGCCTTTCCAGCGTAAGGTCAGTTATAATTGTTGTATGTGCTTCAGTGGTAAAGAGATCCGTCACCCTGGGCAAAGTTAAATCAAAAAGATTGGGTTTAAAAGGGAAAATCTTTTACCTGCTCAGCAATTCAAAACGTTCAAACACCTGCCTGTATGTGTCTCCATCTACAGGGCCGGGTGGAGGTGATCAGCCACTCCTCCGTCTCCTCCTCCACCTCCTCGCCATCCCCGTCTCCCTCAGAGCGTCCTGCACGTCCTCCCACACCATCTTCTTCTTCTTCTACTCCCACCCCCACACAGACTCCTCCGCAGCCAGAGATTGTAGCCATCGACCGAGAGGCAGCGAGCAAAGGTCTCATCGAGTGGCTTCGGCAGAACCCGGGATACAGCATGGAGCTACCTGGATTCGCTCATGTAAGTCTGACTGCTTGTTAGACTGTTTTGATGTTAATGGAGTGGTTTTTTATGAGATGAAACAAGGTGCTCCTCTCCCCTCCTCACACTGTCTAGACTGGAGCAGGCCTTTTACATGGCTTTGTGGAACGTCCCAAACAGAGGAGGCATCGCTGTAAAGATCCCACCAAGCTGGATATCAACTCTTTGACAGGGGAGGAGAGGGTCCCTGTGGTGCACCGAGGGACAGGACGCAGGGTAGCTAAACGCACACACACTGCAAAAACATCAGTTTGGATTTTAAAACCAAAGTTGAGTCCATCGTCTAGCGGTGAGAACATTCATTGAAATGATGGTTCTTACACTGGGTGGTGCCATTCTCCACTAATAATAGAGGCTGCTTTATAGGTGGGAAATCTGGAAAGAATATTCAGTTTTTTTAATCATAATAGAGTGCTGTGTTAATTTTTCAGCTTGGTGGTGCTATGGCTCCGGCAATAAAGGAACTTTCCAGGTGGCTGGATGCTAACTCGGAGTACTATGTGGCTCCAGACTGGGCTGATGTGGTCAAACACTCTGTGAGTATGATAAATGCAGACAGATGCAGATTCCTTTCTTCCCTTATTGGCCTTACTCTTTCTTTCTACTCTCCCCTATTGCTCCTCCTCTTGCAGGGTTTCCTCCCTGAGGGGAAGTTCTCTCGGATCCTGACTGAACCTGTCAACCCAGACCCGGGCTCACGGCGTCGTGGACGTCGCCCTCGTAGTGAGATGCCTAAGCCCCTCCTCTCCGTCTCTGATTCGTCCACCACTGGTCTCGGCCCCCAGCTCTTCATGAACGGTGGTTTAATTGGCAGCATGGACTCCATGGTGGCCATGCAGAACCTCCGTGGTGGTATTCCTGGAATACCCATCTCCGGGATCATGGCAGCCGGATTCCCACACGGTTTCTCTGCAGTCACAGCAGGTGGGGCTGGAGCATCAGCAGAAGATGCCAAGAACGGGTTGAGCATGTTACCCATGATGCTGCATGGCATACCGCACCCCCATGGGGCTGCAATCCCTCAACATGCTTTGTTCAGCGTTGGCACAATGATGGCTCACACAGTGCCGCCGCCGCCTCCACACCCCAGCTCCTCTTCCTCAACCTCCTCTTCGTCTTCGCAGTCCGCTGCAAAGGTCACCACAACAACCGCACCGTCTACTTCTGAGGCAGCCAGCCCGTCTTCAACGACTTCTGCTGAGAAAGAAACCACCACCTCTTCCGCTTCTGGTGGAGAAAAGGAGAAAGGAACAGCAGAGGGTAACAAGCGTGCAGAGCCAGCACCTATCATTACCTCCACCAGCAGGGCCCATCTCAGCTCTGCACATCTGGGAGCCGGCACCGGGAGCCATCTTACTTTTAACCCCTTCCTGATTCCGGGCATGTCCCATGGCCTGCTGTACCCGCACATGTTCTTGCCACATGGTGGCATCATGGCGCTGCCTGCAATGCCTCCTGGCACAGTGGATGGCTCTCCTGGGAACCCCAAAAGGAGGAGGAAGAGAGGGAGGGAGGAAGGGGAAAAGGAGGAGGAGAGGGAGAAAGAGAAGGCAGCCACAGGAGACGTAGAGGAGAGAGAAAGTACAGTTAAAGCTACTGGTGCCTCCCACCCAGCCACCTCCTCGTCTCCCTCCGTCCCCTCTACCTCAGCCTCAGACCCAGGTCCACCTCCAACCGAAGAGATGGGGCAGGGAAATGCAGAGGAAGGGCCTTCAGAGCCCCAGGAACCAGACTCCAATAACCCCACAGAGGGAGCAGCAACAGAGGAGAGCGAGGAAACATTGGAGGAGACGGGAGACGAGGCAAAGGTGGAGGGGAAGCAGGAAACTGAGGAGCAGAGACAGGTGGAGGAAGCGTAGTGGAGGAGAAAACTGCAACGGGCACTTCCTGCTCTCTCCTCAGGCCTCCTTTCGTTGCTCTCTTTTCTCAACTGAGCAGCAGTGTAAAGTTTGTGCCGTGTCTGTCAGTCCATGTCCATGTAAAGACTTTTATTATGATGCTGACTAATAATAATTATGATGATTATATTCAACTTGGTCATGTTTATATACCAAGACCCCACCCACCCTCTCCACCCTTTTCATTGTATACAAAAAAAAAATAGTGTAAGAAAGGATCTTCTCTTTATTCTTCTTCCCCCCTCATTCTGCATCGAGACTGAGTCTGGAGAGACACTTCACAACAGGAAACACTCACACACACTGCAGGAAACACGTCACATGGCAGTAGATTTAAACTCTGAGATGGTTTTTGGACATTACGTTTGTTTTTTTGCTGTGTTTGCATGGACAAGAGGATGACTGTCAGAGGTGGTTTTCTGAAGTTGTTCTAAATTTCTCACCACAGTCTGAGAATTCAGAGAAGCTCGTGTATCTTATGTTTTTCACACTCCACGAAAATTGAGTTGATATATTTTTTTTTCTTGGATTGTATTTGTGCAATGTTGGAAGCAGACATAGAACCAGCATTTTACAAAATATGTATAACACTACGCTTACAGAGAAATAAGGAGAAGAAGTCCAAATACTGCATCTCCTTTGAGAATCTGTATAAATTGCTGCCAAATTACAAAAAATAATTAGTTTTATACCCCAAACTGTGACTTAAATATTCAATAGAGGGTACAAAAAAGTAACTCCCAGGCTTGAATATTAATTTTACGATCACATTGTCTGCCAGTCCTCCATGCATATTTCCTTTGCTTATTTTATGATTCATTTTTAAAACACGTTTATTCTGCACACTAGAACAAAAATATTTTTTTTTGCTTTTGTTGGTAAAAGCAACGAACAATCATGAGGTTCATCCATTTTCCTTTTCTCTTTAGATCATGCAGATCTTTTGTTACACCCCAGCCACACAGTCACTTTTTGAGAGATTCTCCCCCTTAACTAAACATGAGACATTAAGGACAGAAATGTTAAAGCGAAGAGCTCAGTCGGGCCACCAGGGGGCAGTAGGAGACAGATTTGATTGTATTCTGTCCTGCAAACACTGAGGGATTGATGGAAAAAAAGGCAAAGAAGATGCATTAAATGTTCCAAATTAAACAAATCAGCAGCTCATCAGGAATAGTACAAACTGACTGCTGCATTATTGATCATGACATGTAGCATCATTCTCTTCTTTTCAGTGATGTGGTATCAGTCCAGGTAAAGGGAATCATCTGTGTAACAGATGAAGGAGGAAGAAGAGGGACACAAAGTGAATCGTTGCTCTGTGTCTTGTTTTTTTCCCCTCTAATTAGTTTTCATAGCAGTTCATACTTTCTAAATATGTAAATCTGTTGCTGTATATTGCTGTCTCTTTCTTTTTTTTTTAAATGTCTTTTTCTCCTGGGGGGGGGGGGGGGGG
>JAVQJX010216597.1:0-10435 GCA_036025115.1 Ambassis agassizii
GTCAAACTAGGGGTGGGCATTATAGTCTCCAAATTATATCACGATATTTCAAGGAAAGGACGATATTGTGACGATATCAGAAACACAACTGTGTGTTTTTTTTATTTATCTGTGATTTCTTTCTCAAATATTTACTCATTTATTTAGTCATTTTGGACATTTGGACATTGGCAAATGGCAAAGAACATAAATGTGTCATACTTGATTATACTGTAAATATCGCGATAAGATGATTTTTTTTTTTTTTACCATGTAAAAATGTATTCTGATACTATATGGCACAGCCCTATATGTAATTACTTACATGTGTTGTTTCTTAGGACCAAAGCTCTGGTGCTGGAACTGTTAGCAGCCGTGTGTTTGGTGAGAGGAGGTCATGACATCATCCTCTCCGCCTTCGATAACTTCAAAGAGGTCAGATGAGACGCCATGTTGGCAACCATATCAATAGAAACTGTAGACATGCAGAAAGGCATTAACTAGATGACTTTTTTTTTTAAATCCATGACTTGGCTCACATTCAAACATCATAGCAGCAGAAGCAGGTTAAGGGGAACCCCATCAGCTGTTCCATCCAGCTGTTCCACCGACTGATAAATATGTCAAACACTTGTTGAGTCGCCTCTGACCTCTCCTTGGCCTTCTTTCAACATTGCCTGCTAAAAGCAGCAACTGTTGCCTCCCGTGGTTGCAACAATGCAGGCAGAGTAAAACCTGAACTACTACGGATTTATTATTAGGAACGATCCAGTAAGCCAGAAAGCTGCCCTACGACAACATGAATCCCTTGCACTTCCAGTCAGTCTTAAAATTGATTCTATGTGAGTTAATTGTCTGGCATCATCAGTGCAGCATGGTTGATTTAGTGTGGCATCAGTTACCACGGCAATGACTCAAATATCACTGTGAATGCTGCTTGTTTTGGTGCCGTTGCAGCACTAGTGTGTGTGTGCTGAAAGACGGAGAGAGAGAGAGAGTGCCAGTAAGGCAGGCAAAGGGCCAGGAACTGGTTCAAATGTCCCTCAGCAGTAGAGCTTTGTTTTGGGTTGTACGGGCTGTCAAGTTGGCCTGCTGCATTATTTAGTTAACATGAGTGGGCAAAAATGGGCCAGGTAGTGTCGCTACAGGAACAGCTTTCCTGCTCTACTTTTATTAGAGACATTATTTCTGTTTGTCTCCTAAGCTGCAGCAAAACGATCCTCATGTCTCCACTGTGCTGTTTTATTACATCAGAATATAGATTAGAGGTATTGAGCGATCAGGAGGGTCATTTGTTCCTGTGTATAACACTGCCCCCTTGTGTGCAGTTTATGTATACAAAGAAACTCTGTTTTTGTTCAGGTGTGTGGAGAGAAAAGCAGATTTGAGAAGCTGATGGAGTATTTCCGCAATGAAGACAACAACATCGACTTCATGGTAACACTCAAATCAGTGTGTGGAATTCATTGATTGATTCATTGCATTAGTGTGTGTTATCACTACTGCTGGAACCAAAATATAAATGGATGATATTTTTTATATATTATATTATATATTTTTTATTTTTTAGGTCAAGTAGGAAGCAACTAATCGATTAATCAATCGGAAAACAATAAAAGACATGATCAGTGTAGATGAAATTCAGTTTAAACAAACTGGATTTGGAAGCTACATGTAGTTTACTTGATAAATAATTGAATAAATTCAAAGCTTAAAAGGGGCAGAAAAAAACTCATAGAAAATTCACTTTTAACTATTTTTAACATTATTTTCCTCAATGAAAAATAGACCTGTGTTTTAATGCACTGCTTGTATTTGCTTTGTGTGTCCACCAGGTGGCCTGCATGCAGTTCATCAACATTGTGGTCCACTCTGTGGAAAACATGAACTTCAGAGTCCACCTGCAATATGAATTCACTCGACACGGGCTGGATGAATACCTGGAGGTAGGTTTAACCTTTGACCTCTGTTATAATACAACGTTTATTGTGAGTTGAAATTTTTTTTTTTTTTGTAGAAGCTGAAGTTTACAGAAAGTGACAGACTGCTGGTACAGATTCAGGCTTACCTGGATAACGTGTTCGATGTGGGAGCTCTGCTGGAGGATGCGGAAACCAAAAACTCACTGCTGGAACACATGGAGGAGCTGCAGGAACATAACACACAGGTGACACACGTGGTGTTAATGCTTTAGTTGAGTGGAAGTCAAAAATGTAAAAATCATCTCCCGTGTCAACAGCTTCAGGAGAGCGAGAGGGAAGCTATGGAGAAAGTCTCCGAGCTGGAGGAGAAACTCATTCAGACCACCAAAGAAGTGGAGCTCTTAAAAGTACACAAAAAGTTACACAAACTCATCATTGTTTGTGTTACGACCACAACATGCTGTTACAGCACAATACGTATGTTCTATAGGAGACTCTGCGCGAGTCTTCCTCCCAGGTGACACTACTGCAGCAGCGGGAACGAGAGAGAGAGCTTGAATACGAGAGGGAGAGGGAAAAAGAGAGAGACAAGGACCGGTCCACTCAGGCTTTGAAAGAGCTGGAGGTCAAAGTTCAGGCTCTTGTGGAGAGGGGTCTCATCAGAATGGAACGCTCCTCATCTGGACAGCTGGATCTGCAGGTGGTGCAGAATACAACGGAGAAAGGTCAGTTGGGATTTTCTTTTCTTTTGTGCTGTACAGACACATAACACAACTGTAAAAAAAAAAAAAAAAAAAATTTTTTAAATCTTACAACAGCTGAAGATGTAGTCGACACGGGTAACATCCATGAAGCTGCTCATTCCGAATCTGATCAAGCTCCACCACCACCTCCGCCGCCTCCTCCTCCACTTCCTTCAACTTCATCTCCTCCACCACCTCCTGCGGCTCCTCCACCCCCCCTCATACCTTCCGGAGGTGGTACGACCCAGCCGTCAGAGGAATATAAGAGATCAGGTGAGAGCGGCAATATAAACTTTTATTTTGACATCAGGATGTGAACATTTTTTGCCCTTCTTTTCTGACAGGTTGTAAAACTAAGAAACCCATTCAAACCAAATACCGCATGCCACTGTTTAACTGGCAGGCCCTCAAATCCAACCAGGTGACGGGAACCATCTTCAGCGAGCTGGATGATGAGCACATCTTAGAGGTATGATCTGATCATCTGAACAGAATATCCTCCTGTATCTCTATTTTCATCAGTTTCTGTGTCTTTAAAACAGGAGCTAAACATGGAGGCCTTTGAAGAGCAGTTTAAAACCAAAGCCCAGTCCACTCCTTTAGATCCTGGCACACTTAAGATGAAAATGGCTCACAAGACACCTAGTAAGGTTTCTTTAATGGAGTCCAACAGGGCTAAAAACCTTGCTATCACCCTACGCAAGGAAGGGATGGCTGCGTCTGACATCTGCTGCGCCATTGAGACGTAGGTGTCCACACCTGAAGTGTACGTTTGCCCAACGATGTGACGCTTACATTCACTTCATCCCCACAGGTACAACCAAGGTGCTCTGAGCCTGGACTTCCTGGAACTCCTTGAACGTTTCATCCCCACAGAGTATGAAATAAAGCTCATCCATAACTACGAGTGTGAGGGCAGGCACCTGGACGAGCTCAGCGAGGAGGATCGATTCATGGTGCGATTCAGCAAGATCCCACGGCTGTCCCAGCGAATCAACACTCTCACCTTCATGGGCAATTTCCCAGAGAGCGTCCAGCTGATACAACCGGTGAGTTTTAATAGGACTGTTGGATGTCATTGAACATCAGGCAGCATGGGAAGTGTTCAGGCCAAATGTTGATAACGTTGATGTGTCTTTCAGCAATTGAACGCCATCATCGCAGCATCGATGTCAATCAAATCCTCCAGCAAGTTGAAGAAAATCCTCGAGGTAAACTTTGTTTAAATTGTCAAAATATGAAATGAAAATGAATTAAAGTCACATTTTATTTTTCTATTGTCTACAGATCATCTTGGCATTTGGGAATTACATGAATAGCAGCAAGCGAGGGTCAGCATACGGTTTCCGTTTGCAGAGTTTAGATCTGGTGAGTTAATAATAATCATTCCTGTATTTTCTTTATAATGCGGCTTCTATACAATCTAGACTTTTTTTTTTAATTTTAATTTTTACATCTGCTGAAGCTGTTGGACACCAAATCTACAGACCGCAAACAAACGCTGCTGCACTTCATCGTCAGCGTCATCCAGAAGAAATACCCACAGCTGCAATCCTTCTATACGGAGCTGCACTTCCTGGATAAAGCAGCGATGGGTAAGCAGTCAGTAAGGTTTAACATATAGTCAGGTTCAATAGGTAGGAAGAACAATTTAAGTTCTAGGTTTGTTTTATGTAAAAACATCATAAAAATAGAGATCATGTGTCTTATATTAGCAAAAATGAAGCCAATAGGATTTAACATGTTGAGCTGTAGCAGGTGCTGCTGATCAGTCCTTGATGAACTGATCATCAGCAGGTGTACAGATCTTAATGTCCTTGACAGCACAATTAGAAGAAGACTGAACAAGTCCAGTTAGTTTGAAGGGTTACCAGGAGAAAGACTCTTGTGTGCACAGCATTTCAACACAAACAGCTCATATATACTGTCAAAGCACGGTGGTGGAGGGATGATGGTTTGGGCCTTGCAGTCATTGAGTGGACGTGTCTGATAGCTGCTGTGCGGACTCTTAATCAATGTCTCTTTTTTGTTTTTAATGACTATCAGGTCTCCCAGCACGGCACTACTGATCAAAGACGAGACGCGTAACGTCTTCTATGAGCTGGAGGACCCGCGGGACGTTCAGGACCGATGTGTGATCAAGATCTACTGCAAAGAGCCCATCTACGGCACCTACCCTGGACACCACAACCCACACCTGGCAAACGGAGACCTGAGAGTAAGTGTGTTGGCTAAGCAGTGTTATACCACTGCGGTGTCTTCACCTTTTTTTAATATACATTTATTCACTGTGCAGCTGGGTCATGACTCAGATTAGAGAGCGAGACAAACACGTCTCCTTCTGCTGGTGGCACATAGCTGGGCGATCAAATCATCCACAGATAATAGAGTCAGAGATTCCCTTTTCCAAATTGTGATTTATTCACTCCGAGGGGACTCCCACAGAGAGCTGTTTACACACACTGCTTTTATTACATAACGTGTCCACGCATACGTTAGTGTCTGAGTGTTTCCAATGCAGTCCCTCCTGGTCTCTCACACCACCAGCGCTGACTCAGCTCGGCACCAGCAGACTGTAAAGGCTATTTTGAGGTCAGTGACGGGTTGTCCGGTCGGGTTATGGATACACACGGATGATTGTCGCAGCAGAAGTTATGGGTGCATTGAGTGTACTTGACAAATGTGATTTGTACTGTGAGCCACCATGTGTACAATTATGCAGTGGAGAATGAGGTGCTGAGATTACTTTACAGGCAAAACCCCCCACAAATAAACAACAATAATAACACTATCGTTAAAGCAGAATTCAAAAATCACAACTTTATTTACACATTTCTATACGGCAGTAGCTCAGTCTGTAAGGGTTTGGGTTGGTAACCGGAGGGTCGCCGGTTCAAGTCCTGCCTCGGACCAAGATATGTGGAGGTAGACTGGTAGCTGAAGAGGTGTCGGTTCACCTGCGAGATGCTTCACTAATTGACAGTGACTGCTAAGCTAAAAGTGATATAAAGGAGGTGATGTTTGGATTGGATGGATTTTGTTTGTTGGCTAGTAACGCTGAAACAAGAGAACCCTTCTGTTAGCATATTCATAGCAGCCACTATGTAATGCTGACGGGATGGTTTTTACATGTCAAATAATTCAAATATCATGAAAGTGAAACCTGTATTATATAGATTCATTACACATAAAGTGAAGTATCCCAAGCTTGTGCCTTCCTGATAATGAAAAGTCAGTTTGAAACTCAACATTGTAAAGTCATGTTGTCACACCCTAATCAGCGAATTAACTCAAAACACCTGCAAAGGTTTCCTGAGCCTTTACATGGTGGGTCAGTAAGCTACACAATCATGGGGAGTCATAGTCACCCTCCGCAATGATAAGCTATAAGAGGTCATTGCTAAAGAAGTTGGCTCATAGAGTTCTTTATCCAAGCATATTCATACAAAGTCAAGAGCCAACACACACAACCGAACACTACATGGGCTACAGATGTTGCATTCCTCATGTCAAACCTCTCCTTAAAAGGAGTGGAGAAAAAGAACTGGAATGGTGTCCAGTTGTCCAAAGTCGTCTTTTCAGATGAAAGTCAAATGTGCATTTCATTGGGTAAGAAGAGTCTGGAGGAAGAGTGGGGAAGCACAGGAAGTTGGGGTTCTGAATGGAAATTAATGTGGCATCAGCTTGATGACCATGACTACTGATAAAGTAAACAATTTGGATGCCATTTGGTTTTACTGTATTTTCTGAATCAAATCTTCCATTATGACATTTAGAAAGTGAAATCATCCTAAAGCAGGTATGCTTGGGAAAAACAGTGAAAAACGTTAAACAGCTGAATTAATGTGAGAGGGGGACGTTTTTGACACAATCAATCAAACAGCCCTGGTGTTTACGTGCCCTGTATGTTCCATTGAGCCGCTGTGATTTGCAGCTGCCCATTAATGTTTTGGAGGTCGGCTGTTCCTGCGGGATCTGAAATCTTCCTTGCGTTATACAGCCTTATCAAACCAGCAGGCTTACCTTGAGTTTTATGTGTGTCAGGTACATTGGCTTTTTCTACCATAGCCCAAGGTGAAGACTAGGATGTGTGTGTGTGTGTGTGTGTGTGTGTGTGTGTGTGTGTGTGTGTGTGTGTGTGTGTGTAAGCTTATTGAACTCTTGCCAACACAGCTGAGATTATTCCCTGATTGCAGACCACACAAGCAGGATCTGGATTACTGAAGCCCGTTCTCTCGCCTCAGACAGCAGGACAGGAAATAGTTAAGGACGAGATTGATTGGCAGATTAAGGTGCGCCGTGGGATGAACCCTTCTGAAGCGTACCTGTGATAGGCGCCTCGGGAGTTCTGGGGAGGGGAGAGTCTTAGAGGTGGAAATGAAATGCCTTCAGCTAAAGGATGGTGTTGTTACCAGGCTGTTGCTAAGATACAAGATAGGAGATGATGGCACTAGAGTCATTAAGACTGCTGTGTAGCTGTCCATGGGGTGTTGCTAAAGGAGGTCTATAAGGGTTATTATGTCGAAATATTGGCTTTTCAATTTGCATCTTCTCTCCAAAGATAGCTTTGTGCGTCGCAGACAATTACTGCGTTGTCTCCTTTTGTGTTCGCTGCGGTATCTTGTGTCGTCACTATCTGCTGTTGCTGCTGCTCTCAGTTTGCTGCGCTTTGTTTGCCCTTTCTCTCTGACATTTAGGATTGATGCCAAAAAAAAAAAGATAATCCCTTCCTGCTCGTTCTCGTCAATAAGCTAATCAAGTGCAACTCAAACTGCTCTTAAGGATCAAGGCTCCATTCAGAGTTTTGCCTGTCAATCATCAAGCAGGCGATTTTGATTACACATGAAAAAATAAAACATGATTCCATAATGGATAAACGGCTTAAATCTCATAATGCCATTCAGCCTTTAATTCATTTTTTTGTTGTTAGTTTGAGTCAATACTGGCATGTAAACAAAGTGGTGCGTTGATCATTCAATTCAGCGTGACAGATCCTCGTCACCTCCATCCAATCACATTATGGAATATTTCCTATATCATTAGGCGGTCACACCGTGTTATCGTGCACACAACAGAAAGGATGGGGGACCGTTGTTACAAATATATTTAAAGCAGATGAAACAAGAGCAAGTAAGACATGTTTTGTCCACAGACAGTAAATATAACAATTGACGAAGCTTAGGTTTGAACCGACGGACATTTTAACATGAGAGTCTATGGGATGGACTCACTTTTGGAGCCAGCCTCTAGAGGAAGCAAAGTGAACTGCAATTTTTAACACTTCACATAAAACCTTGTGGCTTCGACGAAGTGTAAAAAGTCGCAGTTCATGTTGCAGCCTCTAGGGGCTGGCTGCAAAAGTTCCTAGAGACTCGAAACTCCTGTTGTGGGAGTGACCACTCTGAGTGACAGATCGTATCACAGCTGTGACACAGCTATTATTAGCGTGACCGCTTTGTTTACATTTTCTTCCCTACAGATTGCATCTGATGGGAAGTGGGCACAAAATTAGCACAGCATCAGCATTGTTTTTGTGCCCTCAGAGGAGTGAAGAATATAATTGATAATAATAATGGGTAATGTCACCCAGTGTTAAAAAATCCATCATTTACCAAAACATGCTGTGAAAGTATAAATAAACATGCATGATTAATTGCCACTCCTAAGTGAGGGAGGTTGATGAAATCCTGACTTTTAAAAAAGGACCTCAAACGCATCGTTTTTATGTGTTCTGTTGTGTTTATAGAGAGAAATGGTGTACGCGCCCCAGGACTCTCCACCCAACCGCCGCCTCAGCAACCCTCCCATGTCTTCATCCGCCTCTGCTTCGCCTCCTCAAGGCTCTCCGTCCAGAGCCCGCCTACTCTACAGCGGCGGCAGGCCCTCTTCCTACGCGGGGCCACCTCACCACACCCACTCCCTTCCTCACCCTCATCCTCACCCACACTCCCAGTCCCACCACTCCTCTCCCCATCAGCAACCGCAGCTCCACCAGCCTCATCACAGCCAAGCCGCTTTCTGCGCCTCCTCCAGCGCCATCCTGGAAAGGCGTGACGTGAAGCCTGATGATGAAGTGGGAGGATCCAGGAGCATGGTGCTGCTGAGAGGGGATGAGCGCGGAGGAGGCGGGATCTACGCCGACCCATATTCCTTAGGTCCAGACACGAGTCGGTTGAGTCTCGCCGGAGGTCCTCACTCTCCTCTTCCGGCCAGAGCTGACCCATATGGCTCCTTGTACCGGCGCGGGGGTGGCGGTGGAGGAGGTGGTGGTGCCGGATCAGTGCGTTCTCTCACATCCTATTCTGCAGCTACGTTACAAGGAGAGCTGATGGAAAGCGGTGCCCTCTACAGGCCAGGAGGACCACTGTACAACGACGCCTACGCCGCTTCTGTGTTGGCAATGGGGCTCCGGATTCCTCCACCTTCCTCCCCACAGAAAATACCCGACATGAGGGATTCCTACGGGGGCACCATGCCCGGACGGGGTTCCCCTGGGAGGCAGAGCTTACGAAGGGACTCCGTGACCTCCTCTGTGTTTGGTGACAGTCCCAAAGCCAGGGGCCAGGGTCCGGGATTAGGTTTGACCTCGGAGCAGCTCTGCTTATTGGCTGGTGGAGGGGACGGAGGGAGCGCCGGAGGCTTCGGCTCACCCCTGCTGGGGAATGAGACCGAGACCAGGTAGGACAGATGCTATACTTGCTCCAAAAACAGGTGGAGATACTGCTGCGGCAAATCTAAAAACCTGACCCCGAGTGTTTTCTGTATGTTGGCGTGAAACCAGAGAGCGTATGGAGGCTATGGAGAAACAGATAGCCAGCCTGACCGGGCTGCTGCAGAGAGTTCTGAGCAGAGCGCCTGAGGCCGAAAGCCCGTAAGACACACACACACACCACACACACACCACGCACACACACACACACACATTTTTGCTCATGTCTGTAATCTGAGTATACCTACGCACCATTCCTCACTCTGCAGCTACCTTTCCACACTTTCCTGCATATATCAGTAGCTTCTGAGTCGACAGTGTGTTCTGGCTTTAAGCACTCTAACACTTGCCTCTTCTAGGGAGAAGATTGAGTCAGCCAGTGACTGCTCAGGAACTGACAGTAAGTGCTCACTACCCACCCACCACCCCCTCCAAAAAAAGAGACAAACTATCTCCTATCACTGCCTGTCACTGCTCCCCACTACTGTCTCTTTGATAGCCACATAAATTGGCTCTTCTTCCTCTCACAGAGCGTCTGCTATTTCATTTTTTTTCTCGTCCCCCCTCCCCTGCATAATAAAAAGTTCCTCACATGTGATCGTAATGGCTGACGTTGCTTCGGGCTTCTGCGTACTGAATGTGCTGTGCTTTTGCTCTCTTGCTGCTCTGTAACTGGTGCCCATGCTTCTTGTTTTAGCTGGACGACCTAAAAAAAAGAAAGGTAGCTACCTGTGTGTCAACTGTCACCTGTCCTCCCTGTCTGCCCTGACCTTACCCTCCTTTTAGTCTTTCTGCTGAGGAGGATTAGGGCCAGAATTTTCTCCCGGGATTCTTAGATTAATGTCCAGATTCCTCAACCTGGATTCTGAGATTAACAACCAAATTTTCCCACTTCTAAGATTAATGTCTAAAGTTTGACTTTTCCCCAGAAAGTAACATTTAAATTATGGTAACTATTATAATAACTATTTTTCTCTCAGAATTGAGAACCCTCTCCAGATTTTTGAGACTAAAAGTCAAAATGTGACTTTTTCTCAGCCAAATTCAGAGATTAATGTCTGACTTTTTTCACAAATTATGCT
>JAVQJX010216618.1:0-13573 GCA_036025115.1 Ambassis agassizii
GGGCTGGTAGCTGGAGAGGTGGCAGCTCACCTCCGGAGAGTCACCAAACCCCCCACCTGCTCGGCTGCCTGTGGCGCCTGGAATCAATACAGTATGTTTCTATTCTATTCTTCTGTAGCTGATGGACAAATGATGCATCATCACTGTTAATTACTCATTAATTACTCAGAACTGTTGAAAAACAATGGAATCTTTTGTATTTATTCGACTATCTCAATGTCCCATAGTGCATAAAGAGGCTCCTGGCCTCAACAATCCATTTGAACTAATTATAAGCAGTATCAACTTGCTGACACATGGTTTGTGTGTTGGTGAAATAAAGAGGAAGGGAGAGGAGAGGGTGACCAAGGATAGAGGAAAGGAGGGGAAAGCAATGCAGCTGTGCAGTTGAATCAGCGCTTTATTCAGAGTTTGGACACGTTAAAACAGGATATTCTGAGGCGGGGTGAGGAAGAGATGCAGCAGGGTTTTTTTTGGTTTAAAGGGTCAGAAAATACAGATGACACATGTTCATATAGTTGCAGCTTCACCATTGTCAGATAGATAATAATCTAAAACATCTTGAAAAATTAAACTAAATGTAACTAAAAATCCAACTATCTAAGCAATCTTTTTTTTTCTGTTTTTCAATTCAGATGCCCATAAGTGTTAACCATGTGACTGACAAGGAGTTTCTCTTATAAGACATTTATTTGTCCCACAATGAGGAAACTGAAAGACATACAAATATTTAAGGGAGCCACCACGTTTATTGGGAATCAGCAGTTTAACATGTTAATCTTGCTCTATGGCAGCTGAACATAAAGATGTAATTGTCAAAGGGTTCTACAGTGTACCCTGCTGAGTAAATCTGCTTCACAGTTAAATGGTTTATCTGTGAAATCTGGGCCTCCAGGCTCTATAAAGCAGAGGAGGAAGTCCTGCTAAAGAAAGAACATTCATAAATACTGTAAATATAACCTGTCAGTATGAGAGCCGCGTTGCCGATTTCATTCTGTCTTAATGGCTACTGAATGAACGACAATGAAAGCACCTGCACAGAGGGAGAGCAAGTGGGCAGCGATGGAGATTATGTCACTCCACAGCGCCCACAGGGGAGGAGGAGATCCTGGACCAGACTGTGATGGTTGTGCGTCATGTTCTCAAATCAAGCCCACCATCTCATACACACTGAGTCATGTGTATGTTCCATGAACACACACAAAAATGTCAAAATCACAGCATGGCACACACACACAGCGCTCTGTGTCTTGATAACCTAACTGAAAATCACCACGGCAACCAAACACTGATAGCACTTTGTGCCAGTCTCCATGTTTCCATGTTGTTTATCACATAAACCAAGAAAGATCTGGAATAATAATGATTTTTTTTTTTTTTTTAGAAATAAAGCACTTTTTCATTCATGAATACTAAACAAGACATTTATATTTTGTGATAAAACAGGAGGAAAACATTCACTCACCTGTAGCTACAGCAGGTGCTCCTGGTCGCACTGTAGGGCAGAGAAATGCCTGAAAACTGGACGCGCAAAGCTCACTCACAGTCCCCATCACAACACAGGCTCTGTTCAGGAGTTTGTTACCAAAAAAAAAAAAAGAAAAGAAAAAAGATTCAAGCTAAACAGAATCCTCCCAGCATCTCTTCGGCATCATAGTTCACTGAAAGGAGCTGTGGAAGTTAGAGAAAGCCAGGCTTCTTCTCTCAGCACACACAAAATCTCTGACCAACTCTCGACAAAACACTCTCCTCTCTCTCTCTCTCTCTCTCTCTCTCTCTCTCTCTCTCTCTCTCCTCCCTCCTCGCTCTTGATCACACACTTGACCTCACTCCTGAGCCTCACACACACCACACATGCAAAAACGCACTTCTTCTTTTCTTTTTTTTTTCCCATACAAAAAAGATGCACACATACAGACACACAGAAGCGCACACCCACTGCTGTGTCACTTTGAACAGTTGTTAAAAGTATTCTTGGAAGTGATGACAAATGTACGTGCACACAACCACCTCGCATCATCCTGTTCGACACACCCACACACACACTGAGGTGGAAGAAGAATACACTCACATGAGCTTATAAAAACGGATTATTGATACGTTTGTAGCCTAACATTCCTGTGGTGACCACTCAGGTCAGGGGGTAAGGTATTAGTCTGGGGGTGGGGTCTTTTTTGTTCTTTGATTTTCTTCCTTTCCATTCATTCATCTCCCTCTCATTAAATCCTCTCCTCTCTGTGGAGCTGCCCTCTTTCTGTTGCACTCGACCTCGACCGCTGTTGAACTTTTTCCCTGCCACTCCATGTTGGAGTTCATCTTTTCCCTTTTGCGCATGACAATATAAATACATACTGTATATATTATATATGTGGTGTATGTAGAGTGTGGACGTCACACGTGGCACTGAAAAGCAGAGAAAGTGTGGGTGGTGTGATGTAAGCAGTGAACTTTTAGGGTGATTTGCATATGAGATTAAATAAACAAGCAGTGAGTGAGTGAGTCTGATCATTATATTTCTATATCTGCCAGCGGCTGCTATTTAAACCACATAACAAATCAACTGTATGCTATCAGTGAATGAAAGCACTTTATACATGCACTTCTTAGGAGACAGATTTCTATGACGCAATGTTGACTAATGTATGTGAAGTAAGAGATAAACGTTCAACACATTGAAAGTGACTGATCTGATTGAACAGAGGTTCATTCTGACAGTGAAATGAGGATCAGCTGATTATAAAGACAAATACGCGAGCGAAAAGTGCCTTTTAATACTGTTTATTAAACGAAGGTGAGTGAATAATTTCTATTTTGCATTTATGAATGAAATATTTAATTAATATTATATAATATATATATAATATATTTGGAATGAATTAGCAGCTTCTATATTACGTGGTTGAGACTGAAGAGGCTGTCATGTCCTCTAGTGGCCACTGGATGGCACCACAACAACAGGGGCTAGTTTTACTGTGCCTACTTATGAATAATGAACACCTGGTACTGAACTGTATTACTGTATCCATAATAATATATTTTATAAAACGTAATATACTGTGCCAGATATGTAGTTATTAGTCTGTTTATTTAAAATGGTTGATTAGTCAACCTGGTGTTGGCAAAGCAGGATTGCAAAGCAGAAGTCGCGTATACACTGTTACACTATTGGGTAAGAGTTACTCAACAGCTTTCAAACACAAAAGAGCAGAAATGTCATCAGCCCTCACTTCACTCACTGATTTACACTTCTCAGACACACAGAGCTGACTGAAGAAGTGAAATGTGCTCCGATAGCAGTTGATTATAACAATAACTGTTTGAAATCCCAGAGAGAATGAACAGAGATGACAAAACCGCCTGATCTGGGCTCTGCTCCTACACATTTCTCAAATACTTTCCTAGTTGAGTCGATTACCACATCAACTTGCCCTTCTCACAGTACGGCCTCAGTGCTCCGCTCTCACATCGAAGTCCTTCAAACACTGACAGCCTCAGTGGGAGGTTAGCAGAAGCCAAATAAAGGCCAAAGTCATGTAACCACTTTAGAGACGTTACATTTAAATGATATTTATGCATGATTGTATTGAAAACACTGCTCGTGTGAATTTGTTAGCCAACTGTCCAGAGTAGTTTTTAGTAGAACAAAAAGAATCCCTCAGATTAAAAAAAATCCAGCAACATTTAAACATAACACACAGACAGGGGAGACTTTTTGAAACTTGTGTTTTTTATTTGATAATACTGAATACTTTTGTCCTTCGCCCGGACTTACACAAAGCATCAAACACATGCACAGTCCTCTATTCACACAAGAAACCCATTTCTCATTTCTAAACAAGCCCATCTCCAAAAAGGATTAAATCGCTCTCACTCTCACGTTACTCCAGCGCAAGAGGACCTTCTCAACTCCACACTACAGCTAAAGACATCGTAGACAAAGACAGGGAGAAAACACACAAAAATCATGATCAGGTATAATAATAACACTGAAAAAATACAAAGTAATGGAAACCGGAAGGAGTTTACTTTTAAATTATGCCTCTAATACTCCATCATATATAGATTTTTTTTTTTGTTAATGTAGCTTGAGGTGTATAAAACCGCACTGTAAACTTTGAGTAACTTGCTTTCTAGGACAGCGATAAAGCTTTCAATAATAACTGGTAGGAGCAGGAAAAGACGAGTCAAATCCAATATTAAGCGTGTTTTAAAAAGACCTTTTTACTCATGAAATGAACCGTCCGCGAGAATATACTGGCAAAATCATGAAACTGCTGTTTGCATTTACAATCAACAGATAATACAAAGACACTGAAATCACATCCCGCGAGCTCTTTTTTTTTTTTTTTTGTTTCGCTTTCACACATAAAATCTGCAAAAAGATCCCTTATATCCAAACCTGTCACACACCGCAAGTACCATTTCATCTGATAAAAGATGGTAAGAATATGCTTGTGAATATGGATCACCGAAAAAGCATTCAAAATAGGCGAAATCTGCACCTGAGGTGGATCTGTCGGTCTAGGCGAACGCTAATAACTTTCACATCAGAGTGTTCAGGCTCTTGTCTTTACCGGAACTCATCCTCAAAAAAGTGCAAATCTAGTTCTAATGCAGTAAATAATAATAATAATTATAATCAAGTAACAACAAAAGTATATGCATAGGTACTGTACAGCTACATAGAGGGGGAGGGAGAAGGAGGAACTTGTTTCTGATTGGACTCTGATTGGGCAGCGAGGAAGGTGTCGTTGGACCGGATGAGCCCGTTTAAATTTAGAGTGCTCATCTTCACGCAGCATAGACTGGTCCAGTGAGGCCTGCGATGGTCACAGGCGTCGGTTTAAGATTTTTGTTTTCGACGAATAAAATCGGAAGAGATGGTCAGCCATGCAACGTGAATCATCGTTCTTTTTAAAGAAAGCGTGCTGTGGGCGTCCCCACGTCACCAGTGGCAAAACAATTCCCAGCAGAGAAAAATAAGAAAGGCGTTAATTAATATGTGTTCAGAGAGAGAAGGAGACAATCATGTTTTTTTTAAAAAAAAAAAAGGCAGCTTGGCTTTGGAATAGCATGGAGGATGAGGTAATAAAACACAAAAGGGGTAATGAATAATGGTCTGAAGATTGGGGGCTGATTGGTGGAGAGCAGAGCTGTTAAAGAGCTTTGTGGGACAGGAAGTGCTCCGTCTCGCTGAGGATTTTTCATCCTCCTGACGCCAGCCTCAGGAGGAAGTTAGATCATCACTTGACCAGTCTATGTCTCATGATGCTATTTTCTGTTTTTGTTTTTTACACAGATGCTGTGTCTGAGAAGAACCTCAGAGCCTCTGCAGTAACGTTGAGGTGGAAAGCTGACACAAAGAGAGGCTTAAAGGTTGTTTTCAGACCAGCAGCTGATTTTAGTCACATTAACTTTGCCTGTTTTTAATTATTTAAAAAAAAAAATTCTCTGCCTGATGTTTTTGTTTGAATTTTTGATGGTACTGTTTACATTTATCTCCGTCTGCAGTGGGCGGTCACGTCGGGGTGACTAAGGGTCCTCGGCATCCAGGAACTCCTTCTTTGGTGGTGCAACGCCGCGGTACCAGGAGCAGGAGCCATCCGCCCTTTTGACGCAGGCGTAGTGGTTGGCTTGGCGTCCGTACACCTGCTTCTCGATCATCAGGTCTGTCCACAGGCACTCCTCAGGAGCCGAGATCTCACATGGCAGGGAGGGACAGCGCACGATCTACAGAAACACAAAAACAGTCTCCCAATACAGTGTGCACAATCTGCCTGTTTATTACTACTGCTGTGGCTTCGCTTTAAAATCTAATATTTGGGTAGTCAGAAACCAGTTTTTCCACTGTCACCGGGCCAGAGCACATCAGACTTTGATAGCGATATGGATGGAGGGACTCACAGTAGTGTGACGGTCATGGGACAGATGTGTAAACTGACCAGGTACTAAAGTCAGAGTTAGCAGCTAGGCCCTACATGGTGCCATCAAATGGCTGAGGAGATGCCAAAAGCCTCGCTTCCACCAAGCAGTACAGTATTCAGCTCAGTTCCAAACACACAAACTTCTGAAGCATATCCAAATAAGCCTACCAAACCGTGCTGGTTTTCAGCATCCTTCTGTTGGGGTACCGGTTTGTGGTATGGTTAGAGACACGCCCAATGCTGTTCAATTAGTCGAGAAATGTTGTCACTGTGCACGTGAGATATTCTATACTACTCTACTGATACTCTACTCTACTCAAGCTATACTGCTTGGTGAAAATGAGGTTAAAGAAGCCGGGTTGAGGCCTCAGCTGTACTAGCTGTGTGCACATGATCTCCTATTGGAGATAATGTAGAAAACGAGCTGCTGAGTGTGAGTGGTAAGTTGATAAGTAACATGATTTTTGAGGTGTAACACACAGCGTTTGGCCAACAATGAAGCGAGAGGTTGGTAACACTGAACAGACTGACACCTCAGAATGTTTACACCATTTGCTGAAATCAAATGGGGCTGAAATCTGCTCCATTTTTCCAGGTGACTGGTGAAATAAAAACAGTGCACAATGACTCAAAACAGATCAGTCTAACTAACATGTCTGCAGCTCAATTAAACGTTTCATTTAAAGTGTACAAAAACTCACGTGGCTCATGTCTCTTCTTGTTTGGTCTGTCATGTCTGAATCTGTACTGCAGCAAGTGTGTTTTTTATTCCAATAAGCAAATGATGCACACACCCACATGTTCCTCTGCTTGTGCCTCACCTTGCAGTCGCAGCCCATCTGGTAACGCTGGCTGAGGCTCTTCTTCTGGGTGGTGCTCAAAGAGTCCCAGGGCATAATATAATCGCACAGGGTCACGTGCATGCGGCCGCCGGCCTCTGCCTTGCCTGGAAGTGAACAAGTCATGTGGATTCAGACACGTGACAGAAGAACCAGACATAACAAGGTGCGGGCATCAATCACACACATCAGATAACAGATTCACAGGTACAACTGATAGCAATCTGTTACTCTTCAGAGGCATCAGAACAGATCAGAAACCCTCACGAAGTGAAGTTTACACATCTGTTAAAGCCTCCTCCGCTATCTGTCTATGGAGCAGCTCTCAACATGTTGAAGTCTAGTACATCCGTGCAGACGGGCCTGACTCACGTTACTCTTCCGACTGTTAACCCTTCACCCTAACAAGAGGATGAATCATTTAAAAAAAAGAAAAAAAAAAAAAAAGATGCCCCGCTCGGCAGAAAGTTTTCTTTCCCACTGCTCCAGTCTGAGAGGAAATGCTGGCTTCAGCAGTTCCTTCTCTTACAACTCTATGTAATTAGGGGCGACTGCGTGCGGGTGCATCTCCGACTGTGATGAGGAAACCAGAGCATGAATGACATCATGATCCTTTACGTCTCCTCCGCTAGCTGTGCCGAGTCTCTTTCCGATGGCGAGTCGGGTTTCAAAAACAAACTTATCTGTGCCCTTATCGTACAGCCTGAACATGGTGAGCTGTAAAGTATCATAAAAGGTGGTGATGTGAAAATGTGAATGTGAAGGTTTCTCACAGCAAGGCACATTTTTACATTTAGTTAGATAAGTTTGCTGTCTCTAAACAGAGAGAGCTCTGTCTAAAGAGTAAGACTATCTATAGTTATGAAGACTCATCCTTGATTATGATGTCTTCACAGTTCTGGGTCAAGGATGTTGACCATTGTTGGCCCCCATTCCAGTGGAGGCATCACATGAAGTGAAGTGACACACACTAACCTTTGAACAAATGACCAGTGTTCACATCAGCAGTGGAAAAAAAACGAATATAACCTTTACAATCACTTAGCACCTGCCAGCGTCACAACAGTGCAAAGTTTAGCTTAGCAGTTGCTGGAAAAGCAGTCACACTGCTAGCCTCGTTATGTTCATAATCTGACTCTGGTAAGTTAATGAACATGTTGACAAAACTCTAGCGTATTCATGTGATGTGCTGTTTATGTATAAAAATGGTAGTTTTACCTGCTTAGATGTAAACAGTCACTAGTGCATCTCAGCAGCTCATGCTGTACAACGACAGACTCAGACCCTCCCAGTCTCCACGGGGTTTAGTCAGCCCTGTATCATTACCCGTAATAATATAAACAGCAACTCCTCCGGCAGGCAAAATTACTCGTTACTGGACTTTATCTAAACTCGTGTTTATCTGACTGCCCGACCTGGATCTGATTATCTGTTTGTAAATTCCTGTGCTTTCATATCTGTCCGTCTCTCTGGAAGTGTCTTACTTATGCAACACAGCTGCAGATGAGACATGTGATAAGCTCCAGGGCAAAGAAAACAGGAAATCACGAACAAACCTGAAATCAGGTACTCCTTTTTGCCGGTGGCATCCAGGGTGACACCGCAGACGGCGGACACAGGAGCGGTGAAGACAGCCTCGATGTCCTCGTTAGGCCCTTTGAACATCTAGAAGCAAAACCAGAGTCGTCAAACTCTTTCACTAAAACACTGGGAAATGAATGGAGGATTTATTTTGTACCTTGATTTGTTTGACCTCATACTGGATCCTCTTGATGGGGTTCCCATAGATGTCATTCCCAGAATCCACCTCTCTCTCTCCAACCACCTTCGCTCGAATCACTGTTGGAGAAACAGGAACTTGTTGTCAGAACGAAAGCTGGAACTAAAGAGTATGTCTGATTATTATTGATCTTATTTTCTCTGTGCCTCAACTCCGCCTCTTGGATAAAATGCTATCCAGCTAATTAGAGTCTCCGCACTTGAGCCTCAAAACTGCAAACAAGGAAATGAAATTGACCATTATTTAGACTTAAGTACATCAACAGTAACACTGAATCGTCAACCAAACTGCTGATTCTCACTGACCCAAACACCCTCCACAGCAGCTTGAAGCCTCATGTACAAACACCACAACTAAATGAGCTTCAGCATCTACTGCAGTCCAGTCAATGAAAAAGCAGCCAGACACACCAATGGACTTGGACTGCTCAGGAAATCATCACAGGACCAGATTTGAGGATTAGAGAATTCAACTTGAAAGCTGATATACAAAGAAAGACTTGGCCAGTGGCTTGTTTCTCACTGTGTGTTTGTGTGTGTGTTTTAATGGCCTGACTGACTTCAGGCATCTGCTATGCTTAGGGCATTTATTCAGAATGGAAAATATGAGCAATAGAAGTGTGTGTGTGTGTGTGTGTGGGGGGGGGCATAAAATAAGCAGGAACAGAGGACACGTACACATAGATAAACACACATACAGTCGAGTGCTGTTGCTCTTACACCCTTGGGTTCAGTTTATGGCTTGGAGCAGACACAAATATGGGGGTTCATGGCTCCCTGAGTTAATAACGTCTCCTGCTTCTTCCCTTTTACCTGCCCCCCCCCCCTTTTCTCCCGGCTGATGCAACATTAAGGCTTTCCTGCACATGGGACTAAAACGGCGTAACTGTGACCATTCGGTGACCTCAAAGAATGTTCATCAATGTTTATTCACACTCTGTCCTTATGCAACCTCAGCTACATGTGCTGCAGACACTGATGGCATCATCTCTAAATTTCCCATCTTTTCTGCAATATTTTAGTTCTGATGGCAAAAATATCAGCTGCAAAACCTACAGTGAGACACTCAGATATAAAAAGTTAGCAAGCTGGTGGAGACCTATATTATATTATATTGGTAATGGAGACTGGCAGGAAATAACAGTGACAGAGCACCAAGCGTGACCTCTCAAAGCAATTCACAAGAATTACTTCCTGTCTTGTGTAAAGAGCAGCAGTATGAATGTTTTTTTTCCTGGAAAAAACTGGGATGTTATCTGCATATTTAAGACATCCTCTCACTGAAGGCCTCCTTTCACTCTACCTTTGGCCATTCGAAACAACTCTTTGTTTTCTATCATGAGCTGGCTCTGAGTACTGGAACTCTGAGGTGATTTATACACCATGTTTCTCAAAAGCAAACTCCTACATTTCGGCTACACTCTGATCCTTATGCAAATGTGCAGCCACAGCCAGAATACACACACAAACACACACGCAGCAGTATACCTGGCTGGCTCTCTCTCCTGCATTCCTCCCAGTTTTTCCGCTCTCATTTCCTGACCTCATTCTGAGCCACGAACTAATGAGCAAAGATCCAGCACCAGGGCACAATACTGAGGGGAAATTAACCTGTTGTTCACTATGGATTGCTGTTATGGGAGCTTATCTGTCGGCAGACAATGTTTATTTCTCAGCGCCCCCACCCCAACCTGCAATAAAGCCAGAGCGTATCATCTTGTGCAGACTAAACAGCTTGTTGCGGAGGTGGCAGACTACACAGCGTGATGTGAAAACAGCACAGACTACCAGGGGGCCTGAAGGCGTCTGAGCTTCACCGCAGGTTGATCCTGAAGGTATCTGATCAGCAGCGGTCAATCAGCAGCCAGAGGCCCCCTCCATAAACCACCAGCTGACCCACATTTTAACTGCTCCCCTACTCTTCCAACCGGGACGATGCTTAATGACTAATACATGCGTATCAGTGTTACTATACGCAATGTTTTCCATGCAAACCCCCATATGAGGACATCCACCACATCCCCGCCGCCCCGCTCCACCCCCCACCCCCGCCACCACATGACGATCCCTTACTTTGTTCATACTCCAGTGACCACCAAATCATCCCTGACTTTTCTAGTGTGGTTTGCTCAGCTAACAGATGTATGTGGGCCTTCTGTTTAACCTGTCATTTGAATGGAGACGGAGTGTCCTCAAACACAACTCAGCTACTGCTCGAGGACCTCCGGCAACATCTTTTTTTTTTTCTTTAAGGACATCACGATACAAGCTGTGTGAGAGCATCACAGTCACAGATTGTACATAAAGATGGATGGAACTTCTGTGATGCCGCCACACAAGCCTTTGAATCCCCAGGCCACCTAAATATTAACAACGAAGTAGAGGGTGAGAGTAGATGAAGTGGGCAGGTGGTCAAATGGGTCGGTTTCAAAATGGAGCTTCAATCTTGTTGCACTGTGGTGATGCAATAGATTGATAAATAGGCCTTTTGCAAGATGTGATTGGGACACAGACACATTGGGACAGAGTCTCACTACAAAAGCCTCCGTCAACCACGTCAACCCTGTGTGGCCCCTAAATTACAAAGCAGACACAGTTTTTGAAAACATTCATATACACTTTAATTATATGTGCATTACTCCAAATATTCTCCAATAGTTTGCTCTGTTTGGTCAGTGCATCAGTTTTTGCATAAGCTTTAGAGACATGGACATGTGTTGCTGTCCACTCCGGCTTCTCCGTGCAGGCAGCACAGGGATTTCCAAAATGCCAAATCAAGCAGTCACCCTGAGTCTGACTGGGCAGGGCAGCAGGGAAGTTCCCCTCTGCGGGCAGCAGATTTATATGACAAGAGGATGTTTGTCTCCGCACATGTATATTGGCGAGTGTGTGATTGTGTGGTAGGTGCATGAGAGTGCGCGATTTTTATGGCCTGTGGTCTGACCCAGGGCATCACTTTGCATGAAAAACAGAAGGTGACACACACACACACACAGACTGGTTCCTGCCTGTACAGTATGTGTATCAACAAGCAAAGAGTGGCTTCCATTCCACCATAACAAATCCAAAAATGTCAGACCGCGTAACTCATGACAATGCCTCTTCTTTGTTGCTCATTTCTGCAGAACACTATCAGAGCGTTTCTCACAGCAGATTGTGGCTTCATCCTCAGATCCACCCTTATAATCACAGCTGGACAACATGTATCCTGCTTGAGCTGACAAAAGCTTTATTGACTCATACACCCTTTAAAAACAAGCAATACTCTCCTCTCCTGTCAGACATCCTGTCTCTAAGTCCAGCCAGCTCAGCGTGAAATTGAGTCACACGTTGAAAATAGAGCTGTCATTTTGCATTAAGAAGCTCCACAAATGCACATCTTGACGCAGCCACAATAATGCGGCCTTCAACTTTCTCGCTGATACTACACACAGTTACTTTTATTGCTTTTTTTCCCCCTGAAACACACCCGGCTCTGACAGCCAGATGTCATCTATATACTCTGTGTGTGTGCATGTGTGTGTTTATAGTTGTCTACTAGGGGCTAGGAAAGTGTGTGTGTGTCCCTGTGCTGCACGGGAGCAAAGTTGGGAAAACCCCAGAAACATTCCTGTAATTCCTCCCAGCACCAACCCATGCAGGAAGAAACTGGACAGGAATGGAAATAAAGAAAAAAAAATGGGGAGAAAAGCTCAAGGCGTGACATATTCTGTGGTTGAGATTCAATCCCCCCACCAGCAGCAAAAATTTCTCCTCACTTTCTCCATCCCATGTCCTCCTCTCTGGTGCCACGTTGCCCTGCAAACGCCAGACAAGCAGGCAGCGTCCAGGAGCTGCTGAGGGTGAAGCCTGGTTGTAAACACACACACACACACTCTGCTCCATGACTGAGATATTATGTTCAGCGATGATCCCAAACTCTTTCATGTGTATCTACACATGCGGATTAAAGAGGAAATAAACATCACAAACTCCCCACAAGAGTCACTCCCTATAGTGCATACTATAAGTGTGTGTGTCCAGCTTCCATGACTCCTTGAAGGATCTGTAATTGATTTCCAAACACCAATTTAAAGATCAATATGACATGACAAATAATGACAATGGGTTCTGCCTTTGTGCGTGCAGTCTGCATGCAGTACAAACTGTCTGGCCTTGAGGAGCAACACCTCCCTCCAGGCTTTCCAGCGGTTTCCAGCAGTTCTGTGAGCCCATTCAACCCACCACAGAGGCGGGCTGAAGAAGTGGCAGAGTATCGCCACTGTAGGAAGCCCGGAGCAACGAGGGCCGTGTAAACAACAACAACACAAACAACAATAACAACAACAACAACAATCAAGAGCAGTCCCCGATGTTGTACTCACCTACGTCTGCGTTGCAGAACGCCTGTTGCGGATGTACAGGAGCACAGCTGCACGCTTCCGCGAGCTCCTCTGGCCGCCACAAGACCAGAAGCGCGAGCGTGCAAAGGATGCCGTTAAAGGAAAACGGCATTTTGGTGAGCAGTGACGCGATGTTTTTCAGCCTCTTCGTTTCTGTGTGCTGCGCAGATGCGTTGCAGCGGCAGCGACCCCCCCCCCTCCGCTTGTTTTTTTTTTTTTTAAATAGACACAGACGTCAAGAGCACGGGACGGTCTGCCCCCTCAGCTCCACTTTAACGTCGAGGTTGGTCGATGCCCCACCGGAACGCGTCCTGACGGCTGTCAGTCAGTCGCTGCTGCAGCTGCTGTCTGCTGTGTGTCTGTCTGGACTGTTTTTGTTGCGGGGCGCGAGGCGTTTTTATAAAGCTGCCGCGCGACTCCTCCCCCCCCCCCGTACCGGCGGCGGTGACAGTTCAGCCAACAGAGGGCGCTGTCCCCATGGCTACCCTGTGTGAGGGCCAAAAGGTCCCTGCAGAAATTTGTTTGTTGTTATGAATGAACCTTAACCATTTCCCACAAAGTCTATATGGTTTAAACTAGCCAAAAAACGTTTTGGTCTCTATTAAAGCAGTTGTACCGTCTTTGTTTTCTCAGTGATAACAAAATATCT
>JAVQJX010216656.1:0-13056 GCA_036025115.1 Ambassis agassizii
ATCTACACTTGGAAAATGTAATGCAAAAAAAATATGCTTGTTGTATACAAGAAAGAAAGGTTGTTGATTAAAGTTTTTCTGAGCTAAGTCAAGTGTAGAAACTGCCTGAAGAGGCTATAAAAATGCTATATCTGTAGTTTGGTAAAGCCTGTGTGCAGAAAATTATTCATGACATTGAAATTTGACAAAAATACAATAAGGAATTCAACTTAAAGGCTTTGCAACTGTGCTATAAAGACATGACTGTGTTGCAACCTTATTTATATTTGCAGTAAAGTGACTTAAACTGTGGCAATACCCCAAAACTCTTTGGCAGTCAAGGGGTTAAATGGTAAAGCCTGTCACCTCAAGGTATTGTAATTATGAACTTGACCTGAGTATTCCTCCCTCTAAGGACAATTGAGACAGCTGAGAGGCTCACGTGGCCCCTCAGCCAGTCACAACACAGCAATAAACTCACAAAGTTAAGGTGAGCACAAAGGAAACAAATGTAGCACCATGACACTGGTGTCAAGTGTTGACGCACACATGGAGAGAAGCTGGAAATTCTCCCACCCTCACACAGCAGCAAACATACCTACAGCGTGTAATAATAGCCTGCTGTATACAAACATGGTTCGCCATGTTCAGAATGTAAACATGGACCTCGCGTCTGATTGGATAATTATTCTGACTGTGGTAAATAGTGAACGTTTGCATGTGAGCACTGTTTTTGATGTCAGTGTATCCTTCATATATATATAACACAGTGTACAAGGGCATAACAATAAATATTACAAGGGACAGGTAGCTCTGTGGGTTTATTATAGTCTGGTACAAAGAGGTTTGTGAGATGGTCGCCATGGAAACTGAACCGAACATCCAGCCTCTCCTCGGGATGAATTGCTTTTAATTTGCTGACTTTTTATTTAGTGCCACATTTGGTTAAAGAAATGCTTACATAAAATGCTAAACTATGTAAACACCATAGCATCTTATTTCTTTTTTTCACTCTCTGTGGATGTCAGCACGCCAAACTGTTACAGAGACACAGAGGAAGTTCACCTGGAGGACTGTGTACCTCACATACTGTGGTGGCCCATTGGTGGTTGTCATCCCCCCTCTCTTGCCCATGTAGTTCTGTATATCTCTGCACAATCGGCCATTGTTTCAAGTCCAAAATGCCCATAAAATCTGTATGTATAGAGAGAAGAAGTGGTCCACTGTGTGATCTGAACTTCAGGTTATGTGAAGGACCATAAAGGGAAGTGATTGACATTTAAGATACAAGTTCTTTTCTGCAACAAGTTAGTCATATATAGGGCTGAAGCACTTTTATTATCACAACAAACGTCCAAAGAAAACATGATGCTTATATTGAATATCTCAGTAATTGTTTGATCAAATAAACACATGTAAGAACATATTCCCTAAAAACAAACGTCAGGTCCGCCCCTGTTATTCTAGCCTGTTGCATTGCTAGAAAAATTCAGACGGCGTCTTACTTGGAAACACATGTGATCTAAGTTCTTTCATCTGTTGCCAGACTCTGACTGGCAAGCCAAAAACCGCTCAGCTGGCATCACAGTCTGTACAGTAATCATCACAGAGAGTGTTGGAAGGTCAACAACCATCTCTGCTGAGAGGAGTTTCCACTGTGACTGCTGTGATGTCATGAAACCTCCTTCAAGAGGTTCTTCTCTCTGACTGACATCAGTGCGTGCAGAGACCGCCGGGATCATGTGAGGTGACCCTTCCCTCCCCGCCCCGTCCCTCTCTCTAACTCTGTTGATCCGCAGGGCAGTGAGCTGGTGTGGTGCTCAAGCCAACAACCCAACATGTGGCAATGTGTGCACCACAACCCTTTAATCTGTCAGGCACGTGGCTCTGGAGTAACCGGCGACACAGATTTCTCATGGCCGGGTGGCACTGATGGATAAGTTCACCGTCCTTCATGCACAAATGAGCTGGATTGCAAATGTATGATGTTGCTTCAGAGTATGAGGATTTCTTCTTCTTTGCATTAGTTTGCATAAAAATGGCAGTTATTATTACAACAGACTACATCTGAATTCTTTGTTCCTTTTTAAATAGAAAGCTGTACTTAGAATGGCTGACAGACAAAACGTTTTTGTTCGGTTTCAGTTTTGCACTATAAGTGGAATTCCCCTGGATTTATGTGTAAACCACATGTTCAGACGTGTCAATAAAAAAAAGTGCATCCCACTGAAACACTTCCTGAGTGTCTGCAGATGTGCTCTGTATCATATTTAGCTGCTAACATAAGTCATGGATTGTTGTGTATTATAAGGCCATGTTGATGAGAAGATGTTATTAATTAAAATTAAATGATTCATTCAAATGGAAAAAAAAAACAAAACAAAACAGAGCAGAGCTCTTGTAATGATCAGAACATTATCGCCATAACCCTAGAATCGAGTGTATCAGATTGGGTTCCAGTGACAGGAACTGTGATGGAAATGTTATGGTTTAGAGCTTCTTTACTGCTTTACAGGATCAGGACAGCTTTCACTGATGCAACACTGAATCCTGCTTCATGTCAACACATGATCATCTGAGGCCAAATGTAGAGTTTGAACCAGAACACGATCTTTTAACAGGATCCAAAGCATAATCCAGAGAAGAAAAATGGAATGACGTACTCAAGAATTCCTTTGGTAATATATTTTGAAGGGATTTATATATATATAATTGACCAATGCCTGGTTCAAAGCAGCAGCAGGTTCATTGTATTATCTGGAAAACTGCCCAACTGAACACAGGACCCCATAAAATTTGGAATGTGGACTGATGTACAAAAGAGTTTCCCAGAGGTTTCAGTAATCTCCTGGAACAGACCTTTGTTCCATAGTACATATTGTTTTGATTGTGCCATATAAATATTAACCCCATAGAGTCTCTATTAAAAAGAAACTGTCCAGCAAAATGTTATTTCTTTGCCTAAAAGAACAGAACATCAGTTAAATGACACTCTGGACAATGAACTGAAATAACCCTGGAAGCAGATATCAGATTCTGTGAGCGCCAACCAGTAGCTGTCAGTGGATTGGTGGCAAAAGATAAGACAGAGTGAAAAACCATAATCTCTGCCCTCGTGGTTGACCCACACACTGACGTGTTTCACTTTTAATCATCATGTGATGTTTACTGATCAAACTCCTTAGAAAAACTGCAGTCCAGACTTTGGTGATGTCAGAATGCTCTCCAGTTTGTTTGTTTTTTTCTGTCTGACGTAAGCCAAAGTCTCACAACACCTGGACTGTCTGTATGATTTCACCCTCAAATTTATACTATAAAGCTAAATCTTAGATTACTGTAAGAGTTCTGATTTGATTTGGTTCACACACTAATCCTAAATTAAATCAGTCTTGATGGCTGAACCTAAGATCATGGTAAAAAATGTCGACATACATGAATGTCACTATTTTCATTTACAGTCATAAATCGCTGCCAACAATGACAAATCCTGCTTTTGGCAATAGTGCTTACTGAGAAACTGCCAAATGTCTGTGGTCATGTTTTGGATATAACCATTGACTGTAAAAATAATTGACAAAGCTTCCGGGTTTCTGAATAGCTGTTTGGAAGCTCGGTGGGAGGCTCCGGTAAGCTCTGTCACAGTCCGGCAAAATTAGCAAATACGGACAAAGAGGGGGAGCGAGAGTGGAGCTGAGGTGGGCGGGCAGTCGCAGAAGCAGGAAGCTCGCGCAGTGGTATGACAAACGTCTGGCAGTCAAAGCGGTAACACTCATAATTATGTGTCATGTGAAAATAAGGAGTGAGTTGGCGATTTTAACATGGGAGTCTACGGGAAATGTGTCGCTTTTGGAGCCAGCCCCTAGAGGCTGCAGGGGGAACTACAAGTTTTAACACTTCTGCATGGGCTTCAAGGCGGAGCTCCTGAGGCTGGCGCTTGGCTTTAACCAATCTATGCACTCAAATGACATGGTTAGGTTTAAGAATATTTTACAGTCCTCTCCCATGACTGGAAGATTTTACTTTTACACCCTGCAACAGCTGAAGCTACATAAATGAGTTATTTTAATCACCATCAAATTGCCTTTGAGGTCAGCTGACCCAGTTCAGGAGACATGTGTGCATCAGCGGGTATGATATGTGGTTGAAGTCCTGTTAAAAGAGGCTAACTAATTTTGCATTTTTTACAGGATGTCTGTTAAAAAAAGGATCTTTACTGGACAGCCAGACAGTGACTAAAGAAGTGGCTTGTTAAAGGAAGCAGATGGCATTAAAGGGCATTAGGATACTTCATCACTATGAAACTGAAGTGAGTCACCAGAGCAATGCTGGGTGGTATGTGGGTTAGCATGTGTGGGCAAAGCGGCTCTGTGTTCTCAGTCAGAAACAGACAGACTTGTTTGGTGTCGTGCGCAGAAGGTTGTGTGTCTTTGAGAAAAAAAAATGGGTCGCACAAAAACAAAACAAAGCAGTGAAAGATAATTAGAACCAGAAAACATCCTGAGGCAAATCCAGCAGGGATAAGAGGTGGATAGACAGCTACCTGAGTTAAGGTGGAGCATCATAAATACATTTCTTGTCTCACTAACATTAAAGTCATTTTAGTGAAACATGACAGGACAGAGGATGAAATGACACTGAATATTTTTGTGATGTAAAAACAGGATGTTGCCAGGAATATTTGTGGTATTAGTACAATACAAACGAACCAAAACGGCTAAGAGAGGCGATGTTGAAAGACTGGATTAATGACCATCATGAGTCCAATGTTGGAACAACATTGGAACGCTATGACACACTTAGATCGCTCCACTTGTGTCTTTGCTTGTCTCTGGATTGAAAGGATTCTGTTAAACAAATGTGTTGTAAATTTACAAGTTGCAGCATGAGTCAGAAGGAAAGCAAAACCAACAATGCTGGATTGATGTTTAAGGATGAAATGGCGAAATTTATGGAGTGTGTTCCCTCTTAAAGCATGGTTCTGATTTCAGAGACTGAAAGATGACATCAGTCCTGAAAGATAGGACGCTTTTTAGAGCAAGAGTTACCATCTTTGAGATGGATCCAGAAACAACATAAGAGGATATGGTTCATTTTCAAAATAAAACACCAGCTGTGGACTCCATCTTGTACATCACATTATCCCACTGACTAATAAGAAAGCCACAGAAAAAACAATATGGATGAGAAGAGATTGACTAGGAGTGGAAAACTCAAAGCACAGACGCCTCTTGATGATCTTCCAGATCCCACCACTACCTGTGGGAATTCAAAATTGTGCTAAAAGAACAAAAAACAAAACCGTGGTGCAGCCATTTGGATGAAGGCTATCAATTACTACCTCTTCACCAAGGTGAAGAAGGAGCTCTTTAGATGCCTTGAGATCCAAGCCGAGCCAGCTCTAGCCATTTTGGTGCCCTAGGTGAGATTATGATGTGACTCCATACCGCTCTCCATCCTCTGCTCCACCACTCTGGGTCAGACTTAATTGCAGGACTCAGTATTTTTTTTTTTACTTTACGTTTATACTTCTATGTCACTTTAACATCCGACCTCCCAAAAAGTAGCCGAGAGCCCTTCAAACTCCTCTATCTCTACGCTACGTCTGTTCAAGCCGCTTCACCTCTAGAGCAGGGCGAATTTATTTCATTGAATGGCATCATGAAAGTCTCAGACACTTCCTGTTTCCAGTGAACAATGGAGACGTATCGTCTTCTGTTTTCTGTGTGTTTTTGTCTATAATCACGTCCGCAGTCGCATCAAGTCCTGACTATTCCCTCGAGCTGGTGGCACACAAGGCGTCTATATCACCTATGCCCTTTATCCAAGCAAATGTGAATAAAACCCAGGAATAAAGTTTTGACGAATGGATTGTTATCACAGTAAATACAACAACAGTGAATAATTGAGCGTAACATTGGTTTTGAGAAGGGAAGCTTCCTCTGGAGTCTTCATTCTAAATGACAGGCAAGGCAGCAAGTTTCTACAAACAAGTGAATTTATTTTTTTTTCCAAAAAGTTATATACATAATATACAGACAGACACACCCTGAAAAAAAGCGACACATACGTAACGGTACGCACAAAAACCTCAGAAAGACCAGACATCCTTCAATTACACAGTGCATCAGTAATCTCTCAGCAGAAAGGCACACTTATTGGTCACAACAGGCACACAAACCATACACACACAAATACTGCATCTGGAAGAAATTCATTCATCATATGCTTCATTATGGGATGTGCTCTGATAAATAAAGTTGGTCTTGCAGTGCTTCCATTTTTTTTTTATAAATAAAAAATATTTTAAAATGTACAGTACAGCGACTAGAATTGCTGGTGTGTGTCCACTGGCACAGATTTGTATTCTACTTCACTAGTCCACACACAAAAACAAAAACGGAACGTTCTGTAACTCCCGCGGGCGATCTTTCACGAGTGCCGACACCTCCAGCCTGTGCAGCGTTTCGCAGCTGTATCAAATGCAGTACAGACACCCCTATTAGTCCTTATTTCCAGATACCAATGGAAACCTTCCAGAGCGCTTGACCTGAAGCCCCTCTTCCCACCGTGCGCTGACCCATCCTCCTACGAAAAGTGCTCAAACGCAAAGAGAAGACTGAGCTTTCTCTTATGCATGCTGGGTCCCCCATGGTGACGGTGCATTGGTTGTTGGAAGTGCTCGGTTGTTACATGGACAGCCTATTGGTCAGAAACAGTAGAATGATCACACACTGTACCACAGAGGCTTCTTATTTAAATAGCAACAGCTGGAAATGTTATTTTTTGTACCGTTTTCTTGGTTTGACCTCCCAGCCATCGCGACATTTCACAAAAGTTATCGACTCTCCTGGTGAGATTTCAGTTTTTGAGGGATCTTGGGCACAGAAAGTATATCTGGAACAGCACACAAACCAAAATGAATACATGTTCACGTAACATTTTTTTTTTTTTTTTTTTTTTTTTTACATCTTAGCATTGGGTCTGGCTTCTTACTTTTTCTGCGTCTCTCCAGATTTCACACGAATCCGGCGCACTTCCAGAACAGATTTAGGAGGTTTGGTGTTCCAGGCCCAGAATGTTTTCTTGATGTTTTTCCAGACAGAATTCCAGGATTCGGATTCTCCTTCCCAGCTCAGGCGGATCTTCAGCAGGTCACCAATTTCTTCCTCGGTGAACACCAAGAAGGTATTGGTCAGGTTCAGACCGACTGTGTCATCATAGCTGGGGGGGGGGGAACAAGTTATATTTCTTAGAAACTTGAACTTCAATGATTCTCCAGGTCAGTGCATTCAGGATCTAATTCCCAACACCGCAGACAGGTTTTACAGGAAGGATTAAGATTACAAACTTACACGTCGACACGTTTGGTTGCTGTGTCATTGTGGGCTCCGTATAGTTTGACAAAGAACGTGGGGTCTGCGTTATCGGACTGCTTTCTGTTGAAGACGTGCATCTTCATCTGGTAGTGGTAACCTTAAAAGAAAAACAAACAGTGTGTTTGTGTGTATGGTAGTAATTTACAGTGAAGTCATAAAACATGAGCGTCGTTAAGATAACACCGCTTATCGCTTTTACAAAAGGAAGTACATATGGTAACAGACGAACGGTCCTCATTGTGTCTCACCTCCAAAGGGAGTGTCCGCGCGCGTCTTCAGGTACATTTTACTGTTGCGCCTCTTACGCATCTTTCTGGCGTTGTAGCCGATGTTGTTGCAGCGGTTTTTGCGGCAGCTGAGGCAGATTCCCTTCTTGAAGCGGTCCGGGCTAGTACACTGGAAGGCAAAGCTCATGTGGTCCTTGTTCATCAAGGAGTCCACAAACAAGTGGACGGCTCGCTCGTGTTCACACTTCATCACCTCCATGAAGTCTGAAGGAAATGAAGGCAGCAGGTTAGATTTGTAAAGGCGCTTGGAGTGCAGGTGGAAATGGGTTTTAATTTGAACTTACTTCCTGCCATCGCCAACACGTCACCAAGGGCACAACCGGGCTGCACGTCACCGCCATTGGGATAGATGTCAATGTCTCCGATTGGCTGCTGGATTCCGATGCTCACGCCCAAAGCTTCTCGAGTGTATGTGTGCAAAACATCCACAAAGTCGGCGTCGTCGGGGGAGAGACGTTTTGCTTCCTCTACACCCTCAAACATGGGTCCTGCTGGGTCCAAACCTGAAATTAAGAAAACATTTAGAGGTCAGGAACATGATGCAGCTCCAGCTTTGCTGACTCGTGCTGCGTCCAACCTACCAGTGATCCTGCCGAGGGTCCCTCGGACATACATTCCGGCGTATCCAGCGACATGAGCGCCCAAACTGTAGCCAATCAGGTGAACTTTCCCAAGAGGCAGCTGCTGCTCATCCTGTTTATGAGAAGGGTGAAAAAAAAAAAAAAAAACAGAAGATCATTTCAGCAGCTGCTACCATGAACACAAACCCACAGTCCGACCAGTCCTGGATTTCAGCCAGCGATGAAGTGTTGTGCTTGCTGCTGAGCCAAGCTCCACTAACCCCGACAAAATCTACCGACGGTGCCCTCCATCTGTGTCTGTGAAACACTCTTTGTCTGCATATACAACTATGTGGCAGGATGCTTGAATTTTGTGACAGCCCTGATGAATAGGAATTGTCTTGTGCTAAACAGACTCCTGATTAGACCTTCGTTTAAAGACAAAAAAAAAAAATATCAAGCTGTAAAAGAAACTGAGCTTCTGATTTAGGGCGGGAGAGTTCCAAAAATAAACGTCACGAGACATTTAACATGCCATCTTCTCAAGCAATTTCACTTCTGTTATGCTCACACAGGCTTTGATGCTTTAAATCACTGCACTGGGACGACAGAAGGGGGCCAGATTTTATGAGTTAAGACTCAGCTGCTCTTCTCAGAACTCCTTACCTGCCAAGAATGCTGTGCTGTAACTACTTTAGAAATAAATGTGTGCATGTGCCCTACATGCTGCAGAAACCATGCCTTTATATGTCAACGTTGTCATCGTTTCTTTTCCCCATTAAAAAACAACAAGTGTCTAAAGGATTGCGTTACACACCTGAAGCCAGTTGAGCATATCTGCGATATCGAGGCCGACACTGTGGGTGGAGTTGACCGCATCAGGGTAGAGCTGCTGAGCCATGGGCATCCAATCAACAACCACCACGTTGGCCTCACTCTCACGCTGCATCACTGCAGAAACCAGCTTGTGCATCCAGCTTTCAAACATCCCACTCATCTGTGATAGAGAGAGAGAGAAGAGTCAACAGGAGTCATTTAACCTCCGACACTCTGCTGCAGTTATCTCACATTCACATGATAAATTCCAACAATCAAAGCATGGAAACACTTCCAGACGCTCAACACTTGTGTGGCCCAGGCAACAACAACAACAACAACAACAGCAGCAGCAGCATCAGGGTTAAGGAAATATAATAGCCTACCGTCCAGCCATGGATTATGAAGATGGTCTTGGCTGTGGCGTTGAAGCCACACTCCTCCAGACACTCCTTCTTGCCAGTTTGCAGGTAGCAGCCTTCCTGTTCCAGGTCTAAACTCTTCATCATGTTGTACTTGATGATGCCATTCAGACCTTTTTTGTCGACTGATAATTCATCCAATCCACTATCTTCACCTGAAGAAGGAGGAAATGGAAAAAGATGTTAAACAAATCAAGACTGGCTTTAGTGCCTCATTGATCCCAGAGCCTAATTCAGACAATCACGTCTCAGGGAGGGCCTGACACAATAAATAATAACGACTTGGCGTGAGGACGTGTAGGCACAGAGCCAAAATATTTCAGCGCCACCCTTCTTTTCTTTCACACGGCTGAAGTCAGAGTTCATATTAAGACTTTAAAACTGAACAAATCAGGAGATAACATTTAATAGTTTACAACATAATGTGATTTTTTATTATTTTTTGCGTTTGATTGTTAATTCTGAATGAATTAAAAATCAATTTGGATTAATCTCCCATTTGAATTTCAAAATGTGCCTCATTGGTTTTGTGCACTCTCGTTAATGAGCCCCTCAGACACCAAATGACTTCAGCTGAGCCGGGTATAAAGCAGAAGAGGCGCTGAGCGGTCCGCAGTAAAACGCGGCATCAGCAGAACATCTTTCCAAACGCTGCGCACAGACGTGGCGTTGTGTGTCCTCCTTACTTAAAGCTTTGCCCTCAAGACTCCTGCTGCTCTCCCAAAAAGGACACGTCGCACTCTTTTAAATCCATCCCCGCTTTTCCGGTTCACTCTGCCCGCCACACTTGTTCTTAATTCTAATTCAGGCTAAAAATGTATCAATCAAGTGGGAACATTCAGTTAAAAACGAGCCATTTATTTAGATTTTTAAGGGAATAATTTGACTAAAAATCACCTCTGTGCTGTTTATATTTTTGACATTTCGCTTTAAGCCTGCGAGAGAAATAACAGAAATGAATGAACAATAGACACAAAGACATTTCTTACCTTTAAGAACAGCGTTTTCCTCAACAGCAGATGAGAAGAGCGCAGAGGCAAACTGTAGGAAAATCCACAGAAACAGAGCTTTCTGATTCATTTCTCAGTCACAGTCACGAGTGTGGAGGATTTAAAAGCTGCCCCGGAGAATATATATAAAAAAATGTCTTTTGTACTGCTGCTGGCAGCGCGGGGATACGGTTAAATGAATGAGTTTTGAATCCAGAGGGGGACAAAGAGCAACAGAGCCGGCCGTGCGTTCTTTGGGTGCGCGCGTGTGAAAGAGCGGCTCGAGAAATGTATAAACTTTCATCCAGCGTGTCATTAGAGTTTTAAATAGTTTCCCCTTTTCAGTCATCTGATCATCGGCTGATCTATCGCGGATCTTATTGGTCAAGCCCCCATTTGTTTACGTTGAAGGCGTGGCTCAAAGCTCAATGAACTCGTAGTAGGCTTCTCACGTTTAACCCTTGTGGGTGTGTGCGACTGACGCAACCCACAGTTTGCGGCTGTTTCTAATAATAAGAAGGTCACATAACACACACACACACACACACACACACACACACACACACACACACCTGTCTTGTCTAACCGGATTTTAGACAATGTGGAAAATATAAACAATAGGTGTCACTAAAAGAGGCGTGCGGAGAGAGTGTTAAAACAACACCAACAAAAAACACTCCATATTAAAAAGAAAGAAGAAGATATTTAACTCTTGTGTGTGTGTGGGTGTGTGGGTGTGTGTGTGGGTGTGTGTGTGGGTGTGTGTGTGTGCAGTGGGAGATGCTGGCACCCTTCCGCCCCCCCCCCCCCTCGTGACCGCATCATTCCCTCTGCCTGGCGCGCAGCCAAACCATCAGCTTAGCTCACCGACCACTTTCAATTGATGAGGCAAAAGAATGGACGCACTCACGCAAAGGGGGTCTCCGCTACAATAACGCCACTGTTTTGCATATACATAGCTACATCAGTAGGAAGTGTCACCTGCCTCTCCAGCAATCTCGGGTGTAACTGGCATCGTTATGCGTAAAAAAAAGAAGAAAAAAAAAAGACTTGCGCATCTGTGCAGTCTAACTGCAGAATTTTTGAATGTGCACCCAGGTCAACGAGTTTAACAACTCTGTGAGGCCATAAAACAATAAAGTGATCAGTGTTTTGTTTTTATCATGTGATTTGTTAGAGGACATTCTTCAGGTGGATAAGCACACTTGGAAAATTATTCCAACAATCCAGCAGCAACAGTGTCACAGCACTCATGAAACGTGTCACAACTGTTTAAACACAGGATGTAGACAGATTTCCTACAGCTTCTGTGTAACCTTGACACAATCTGTACTGGACAGAAAAAAAAGAGTCACATAAGGATGTTAAACCCACAATATTAATAATTATCCCAAGATATATCCTTATAAATAACTTCTGTGGACATTTATTGAGGAGAGGATGACGCAGAAACGTCCAAATAACTTGCTCTATTTTTATCCCCCTGTGTATTAATAACCATGTGAACACAGCAGAAGGTGCTTCAGGAGGGCACTACAGTTCAAATGATAAGATGATGCAACACATAAAAATCCAGCCAGTTTACAGCATGAATACAGACGTGTGTGTTTTGAAATGCTGGAAGGTCTTTGAGGAAGATGATGACACATAAATATACATAAGGAACTTATAATTTCAACAGTGCAGTCTTTCTTGTGACTGGTTGTTGTTGGCAGAAAGTTATAAAAGATGCAGGGAGGGGTCTGATGCAAATTTCCCATTTTCTAATTCGGTTATTCATCTGCAGATGGCTGCAGCTTGTTCTACTGTGCAGTATAGCGTCCAAACGCAGGGGTATTGTTATTCTTTCCATCCACATACCTCAACCAGCCACCGACTTTGATTCATGCTGACCTGTCCTGATTATGCTCTACAAGGTCGTCCTGGCAAGAAGCAAAAAAAAAAAAAGAAAAAAAGAAAAAGCACAGTAAACTATATGTATTAAAACAACCAGAGCATGCAGCATGCAGACCTCAAGCATAAACAAATCTGCAAGGATGTGCCAGAAAGAGAAAGTATAATTTAAACATCTTTATCTGGTGTAGCCTTGACTTATTCCTGAAGTTATTGTCCAACAAAATGATGAAGATTGGCCAAAGTCTGCGGTGTACGCAAACCGCTGGTTTTGGCAGGAGCAGTCTGATGTTCTTACAGGGTTTGTGTTCGGAGGTTTGTTTCCTTTTGGGAAACAGAGGCTCCATTCCAACTGTTAATATGCCTAAATAGTGTTACCACTGCAATACATCAAATAAAAAAAAAATTTTTACTGTCAGAGAAATGAGAAGGTGCTGCATGTAATGTTTTTTATACATCTTAGGACTTGGGGGTTAATTTGATAAAATCACCTCCGTAAGTAAAGCTAATTGGCCTTGAGATGAGCACAATTCACATTAAAACATGCCCATGTAATTGAATTATTTGATTGATTATTTGATTATTGATTGATGATTATTTTTCTATGAGTCTTATAAGTGCCAAAAAGTTTTTGTAATTCTGTAAGGATGATATGGACAGGGATCAATCAATCAATCAATCAATCAATCAATCAATCAATCAATCAATCAATCAATCAATCAATCAATCCTTAT
>JAVQJX010216678.1:0-12914 GCA_036025115.1 Ambassis agassizii
CCCCCCCCCCCCCCCCCCCCCCCCCCCCCCCCCCCCCCCCCCCCCCCCCCCCCCCCCCGTTCTCAGGGTGTGCAAACATTTGATGCTGCTTTCACCCAGGTTAAAAATGGAGGAGGAAAAGTAAAGAATTTGTGTAGCAGTGCCCCCGCCCCCCCCTCCTCTCCCCCCTGCTCTGACACCCGTCTCCACTTTGCGGGCGGCGGCGCTCGCACTTGTCAGTGTATTTGTTGAAGCAACGCGGTGGCCGGTCCCTGCGAGCGCTCTGCTCCGCTGCCTCCTCTCTCTTTTTTAAAAAGCACCGGCTCCTGCTTGAATGCGCTCTGTGTCCATGCCCAGCGCCCTAATCCAGGGCCTGCTCTTCCTCTGAGCAGGGAGTTAACTTAATCCCTCTCATTTAGGCAGCTGCACTGCCGGGGAAAAGAAAAAAAAGGAAAAAGTTATAACTCTGTGACAGACACTTTCAGCTGTTGTGACGGCAGCTGCCTGAACATGCAACTCTCAGAGTCGGGCCCCGGTATTTTAATGTGGCTGTGAATAATGCATGGAGGCCGGCGAGCATGGAGAGCAGAGAGCGCGGTATGCACGGCCGCGACGGTAGCTGTGTGATTGGAGACGGCACAACAAGCAGGCATCTGTGTGCTGCAAATGTAAGGCTCCTGAATACATCAGCAACAAGTGAGGCTGCAGTTCCTCAAGTGGCCACTAGAGGTTGGCTTGAACTCTTCATGTTAAGCTGATATAAATACACCAAAGCTCCACCTTTTTTGAGCATATTTGGATATTTCCTGACACAAATTAAACCACACGAAGATACACTGATGTGGTAGAAATGGTGTTATTTCTTAAGAACAGGCTGTTGCTATGTATATGAGTCCGTTGCTAAGGGCACCATTGTGATCATAGAAGAAGGACGAGGTGTGATATATTTGGTGAGGGGCGCTTGTTTTCTTCATGTGTTTGTGCAGGTTTGAATGTTTTTCAGCAGCGTTCTTCTCGGTTCACTTTTTCCTCTGACTTCACGACTTCACACCTCTCTCTGTGGAAAAAAAAACTCATTAAAGCGGCCGGCGGAGGTCATAAAACACAATCTGAGCTGCTTATCCGTGAAATTTCCAACCTCTCAGTGGGCGTCGACACCGGTCAGCCCGACTAGCTGCCTCCGCCATCCTTCGCCTACATGTGGCACTTCCAGCCTGCTGAACATCCGTAATGGGCCGTGATTAGAGCGGAGGACAGATACGGTAATAAGCCCAGGAACCTTGTCAAGAGGGAGGTCAAATCAGAAGACAAATAAACAGGAAATTGCTCCCTGCGAGCCTCTTCGCTGTCACCCTATGCTTGTTACCTTGAGTGCTAAAAAGGTATTTATCTGCCTCGCTGTTTAAACAGGCGTCAGCTCTAATTGCGCTCCGGCCTCAGGAGTTCACTCGCTGAAGTGCAGGTGACGACGTCCAAGAAAAATAATTGAACAAACAATTATAATGTGCGTTCCCACACAGAGCAGCTTTTTCCCTGCACTCCTGCAGCAGTGTTGAAACGCCGTAAAGACGGATGGTGTGTGTGTTCTGGCAGCAAGCGGCGCCTCCGCCCTGGGAAAGAATCCCTGCAAACACGGAAACAAACCTCAGGACGACAGCGGGCCGAGGTGCTCGTCACTCGGCGGGGCTCTTTGTTTTCAGCTCCTCTCATTGTTCCTGAATGTTTTTCTTTGAGGACAAACGGTATGTCGTCGCTGTTACTGGATTATTTTTACAGGACGGCTTGTGATGGAGGCGTAAAGGAAACATCAGAAAGTCAGAGGAAAACTTGAAGCTGCACTTTCTGACTAAAGTTTCACGTCTTTGTTTCTCTCTTGTTTGACAAAACTTTCTGAAGCCCTCTGGAGGCTTTCACTTGTCATTTTTTCGTTTGTTTTTTTTTTTGCCACATTTCGGAGAAGGAACACCAGGTTATGCGCTCAAACTGTTTTGGAAGCCACCGGATGGATCTTCAAGTTTCGCTTTCATTCGATCAATCCGATTTCGTCCCCGAGGAATTCTTCTTCTGTGCAGGAGGACTCTTGTCTTCAGCTCGCCATCTTCCTCTCCTCCTCTCCTTCCCCGTCCTTCCAGAGACGCATCGTTGTTGGCAGTGCTTATGTAATAACAGATGGAAGCTAGAAATTAACACGTCTTGCCTCTCTCGTTATTCTCCTCTCTCCATTTATTTTTAATGCTCTTCTTTTCTCTCTCTGTCTCTTGCAGTGTGTGTGTTTATCTGTGTGTGTGTGTGTGTGTGTGTGTGTGTGTGTGTGACCCCGGCAGGCCAGCAGCACCTGTCAGGAGTGTATCCACCGCGGTTGCGTGCCTAATTAGCACACAAGGAATTTGGTGGCACGAAGCGCGCAGCATCGGTGGGAAGAAAAGAGTGTGGGGTGCAATTAGGATTTGTTGGCATGTACAGAATACACAGCGAAGAATCAAATGAGGAGGAAGAGGAGGAGGAGGAGGAGGAGGAGGAGAGGTTGGGGTTTGTGGGTGTGGGATGGGAAGGTTGCATACGACAAAAAAAATGAGTTCAATTTAGTTTGATTTTAGTGTTTCAAGCGATGAATTAAATTTTCTCAAGGAAAAATCTGCTTTGTTTACATTAAAAATGTCTTATTTTTAATGATTTTTAATGCAAATTTCATCATCAAATTTCAGATCTGACAGGAAAGATGATTATTGATTGGCAATCAGACAAAAAAAGTGCAACATTTCCCATGAAAATAAGGAAAGCTGCAGATCAGACAAACAAATGTTTGTCATGTGACTCCATCATGGCTGCCTGGTTGGACTGAGGAGTGCAGAGCTTTTTGCTCTAAAAAAAAAAAAGTTTCAGAAGAAATAACAGATAAAGAATTTATAGGTGGTTCAGGCATTGATTGGTTATTACAGCATCATCAAAGTTCGGACATCTGAGCACTCGAGGAAGAAGAGGAAGGCTGCTGGAAGCGATTGCGACAAGGTTTGACTTTGTGTCCACCGCATGATTTATTTATCCGTTTTCATGGTTAGATTGGGGCGACGGGGGGCTGCTGGGAAGTTAAAAAGCAGCAGACGTGACCTCGGTTTGACGAGAGGGAATCAAAAAGATCATGATAGCTCTTGTGCCTACAACACTGAAAGGGAACAAATGGCTCTTTAATATTTCCATGCATGCCAAAAGAAAAAAAAAATCATGAGAACGCCGATGAATAAAACAAAAAGAAGCAACAAGAAAGGGCGGCGGCGTCTTTGTGAGGCAGAGAGGAAATATGCGGCGTGTCAAAAGCTGTCGTCTTTTTATCTAATGGGTGCGGCGGCTGTAATGCGTCCATGTGGCCCTCACTTTAATAATTGAACAGACATCGGGGCAGCACCTGCTGGGAGCCCAAATCATCGGCTCCCCTTTGAACAAACCGCTGTGACATTACGGCATCAGGCATGACAACGCCGCGCCGCAGATACAGACAGAGAGAAGGGGAGGAAAAAAAAAGAAAAAGAAGGATGCATTCGAGGCGGCGAACACGGCCCGAGGCTACAGAGTAATGAGCACATCTCCACGGAGGCTCCGCACATTTGAAAAGTGTTTCTTGTCTTAATAAAACCTAAAATGTGTAATTTACTTGTGAAACAACAAAGCTGCTCTTTCACAGTCACACCGGCGGCTCTTCAGGTGTACCTGCCGCCGCACCTCCCTCCTCCTCCTCCTCTGGAGTCATTGAAATTCCTGGTGTGCCTCTGCAGGAATTATAAAACCTTCTGAATCAATTACGACATCAATGGGCCTGAAACGTACGGACGATGAATATGTATAAAAGTACACACACGTCCGGCTAAATAAACAAGGCCGTCAGAAATCAGTGCAGACAGGTCGGGCAAACGCACAGCGGGCATACATTAACCAGCAGGAAGTTCAAGCTAACAGACAGCTGGTGAAGGGCCTGAATGCTGAGTGTATGTCTGCATGATTAAAGACAAAAAATGCACACAAATGTTTGACAGAAAGTCTACAAAAGTTGATATCTGCAGGGTTTGATTAGCAAAATATTGTGCCCGAAAGCTTCCGAACACTTAAATATCAAACATGCCCATCAAAATGCAGCATAAATAAGAGAATTTAAATACTTTTCTAACTTTTTAAAGTCAAAAACGCCAACAATCATGACGCTGATGTCAAAGGCTATCCACTGACAAGATGTTACTGTTCACCGCACAATGACCTTTGACCTCAGAACATCAAGTATGAATGAACATTTGCACCAATTTGGAACTTTATCCTCTGACTGCCTCATCATTTAAAGGCAAGAATTCCCTTTAAGATATTGATCATGCTCATAAAAGTAGGACGGACGTCACAGCGAGCTCAGATTCTGATCAAAAGAGGAGAAAACGATTGTCTGCAGAACAAACCCTCACATGTTTTCATACAAACACGCCGCCTGAAAAATGCACAAATTTCCTCTGAACCACATCAGCTCGGATAAAAATCATCTTGTCTCAGAAAGTTTCTTTCTTTTTTATCCTCCTGCTCGGCCTGGTGTCCCCGGGCCGTTGCTGTCTCTGCCCATGTCTCAGCGAGCAGAGGGAAGGCGAAAAGGGGGAAGAAGAGCCCAGCCAAAAGGCCCCGGGGCCACGGCCCTCTCTGGACCCCCAACCCCGGGTCACTGAGCACCTCGGGGTCGGCCGGGGCAGCTCCATGCCTCCATGTGAAAAAATTGCCCGGCTACCGGATGAAGGAGGGAGGAGGAGGAGGAAGAGGAGGAGGAGGAGACCCCTCCCCCCGGTGTCTTGTGTAATCAACATTTAGAGAACAGCTGGAAGGAGGAGGAGTGTGTGTTTGTTGTGTGTTTTCTCACATTCAGATACATTTCATCTGTCCTGCGTGTGTGTGTGTGGTCTGTGTGTAGTCCCTGCCGGCCCTCAGCGCTCAGAGCGGGTTCAGTATCAGGGTCTTTGCCTGCAAATAAAACTCGTCCTCTGGGTGAAACTGTCAGAGCGAGGAGTTTCAGACGGACGGTGAGATTTACATTCTCAGACGAAAACTTTCTGTTCAGGACCAGATTTTAAATTTAAAGCATCTTATAACACACCAAACTGCAACATGTGTGCACAAAGGTGCAAGAATTCAGTCCAGAAATATGTTAGCATGTTAGCATGTGCTTCTCACTTGCAGGCCAGATGTTAGTGGGTCTTTTGCTGAGTGTGAAAGGGGCAGCGCACCTGTGACAGTGGTGACGGCAGGTTCTAACCATGTGAAGTAAACTGCAGCTAAAGGAGCACCTGCCAGCTTCTTCTTTTGTTCCTCCTCTCTATAAATAAGCATCCAGAGAGTGGAGCCAGTTAACATTTCGCCTTATGCATTGTTTGTTTTGGATCTATAAATACTGTAATCGCCTCGGGTACAGTGCTAATGCACCAGATAGCAACAGTGTCGCACAACATTCGAATCGACCATCTGACTAATTACAGCAGCGTACGATCAAATCAGGCTCCGGAGAACCTGAGCGCGGCCTTCCGGTCAGGAAGGGGAAGCTGCCTCATTGTTGCTGCCAGAAATAATAATTTCAATAATTTTCTATAATTTCAAGCATCTAAACAGAGCGAAGCAAGTCAGGAAACAAAGCCACGGCCCGCCAAGCTCCGCCCACCCCCTCCAACACACACAGGGAGGCCGTGTGAGAGGCAGAGAGCGGCTGCCATCTAAAAACAGCCCGTGCAGCTGGCGGCTGCGGCGAAAAAGGCGTGCTTTCAAGGCTCGCACCCGCAGTCGCAGTTTACTCCGGCTAAATGTATGGAATCAGACTCGGGCTAAAAACTACAATTACAGGTGATATACAGATTGAAATCATAGGGGCCGCTTTTTTTGTTGAGGAAAATTGTCCTAATGAGAGGTTTGGCGATTTGTGGGGTGGAAGGGAGGGAAGCGCCGCTGCTGCTGCAGGAGGAGAAAGTCTTTTCTCTTCCCTGTGTGTGTGTAGATGTGTGTGTTGGGGAGGTGTTGTGTTGGTGGTGAATGGGGGGGGCATAAACAGCTGCACCTGCTGCTGCGTCGCACACTGCCACAGTTAATGATATCGGATGATATCATTAGGCAAAGTGCTCATAAACAGATGTTGGAGGCGCAGCCTGAGCAGTGTCAGCTGAGCGTTTCTCTGAACGTATTATTTATATAGGGCATTTAAGTTTGTTATGTTAATAACCCCTCTGTTAGCATGCAGGATGTGGCACAGGAAGAAAACAGTGTGTGTGAGAGTGCACCTCAGAGGCTCGGTGAATCCTCCGAGGGCTGATGTGAGGTGTGAGCAGCCGGTGGATTAGATCTCAGCGCAGCCAAACTGTCAAACCGTGACTTAAAACTAATAATTAAAGGCACTTAATTCACAGAAATGCTCACCTGGAGGCGGAATATCAGTTAAAACAGGCACAAAATAAAGTGTGAAAGTTTAACATTTGATGTAAAAATCTAGAATAACTGGGTTAAAAATACAAAAAGGCATACCAGCTGCCTCACATGTGGGAAGCATGGCGGAAAAGTCACCTGACAGCACGAAAACAATTCACACAAACACAACATACCTGAAGACAGCTGGAAGGTGAAACACATGAATATGTTTATACACACACTCTCTCAGGACATATTATTGACACTTTGGATTGTTTATGTTCATAAAATGTCACTTTTTCAACCAATTTTCATTATATTTGGGGGAAAAAAGCAGGTGAACAGGTATGTGTTTGGATTTTTATGGTTTAAAAATAATATTTCACTCAACGTGCAGCTCTGCTACAATAAGAATAAACCTTTCAGTGTGCAGAAAGCAGAGCTGTCTCCTGCTTCAGTAAACACAAAGTGTGTGTTTATGTTGTTTGTTAGCAGGTGCACACGCAGGTGAGTAAACAGGTGAACTTTGCTCTCATTATTCTCTTTAGAAACCCTTTAATACTCACAGCTGCCGTTTTTATCAGTCACCGGAACTACAGCAGGCTAACAGTTTCCCTTTGTTTACGGTCTTTACACTAAGCTAGGCTAACCAGTAGCACTGCGCATGCCTAATTGCACAGTTTAGCATAAACCGCTAGCAGCGGTTCAGTTTTCTTCTTCTACTGTTAGTTTGTGCGCTGAAGATGGTGCGCTCTACCGCCACCAGCTGTCCGGAGAGAGGAACTACAGCGACAAACAAAAACGAAAAATAGTTTTATATTCTTTTTCCATTACATTTAAATGTAAAAATTTTAATTTTTTTTAAATTTATATAAACATTTAAAGATTTATGGTCTTTTATTGTAAATACAAACAACACTGTTATGTTTTCTTGTTGCATATTTTAACTAATTTCTGTCTTTATTTTATTGTTTGTGACTTTAACGTAAGGTTTGATTGAGCACTACAGAGTGTGTATTTATATGTGTGCATTATATATATATATATATATATATATATATATATATATATATATATAGATACACACAACTACTTCAGATAGCATCAGGGGAAAAAAAACAGGCCTCGTCCCACGTCAGAACAGCCGAGCATCACGCCTCACTTTAACAGCACTCATACACGTGTTAACAGATTTATGTAAAAGGTTAACATCCCTGTGTTATTCTGCTCAGGCGCTGCCATTTCACCCTCCTCCTCCTCCTCCTCCTCCTGGCTGGAACAGGCGCCCATTTCCCTGCCACCATTATGCTCATTTGTCCTGTCAAGAGAATGACAGGCCGGTTGACTCTTCCCCAGATACGACCATTAGGTAACGCTCTGTCATCTGACAGCGAGGCATTCTGCCGCTCCCTAAAAACCCCCTAATTATTTCCTTCGCCAGAGACAGGCGGTGGCGGGTAGGTAATTTTTAACCTTTCACGTGCACCTGGGGAACCCTCCTCCGGGGAGCCAAGGTGCCTGTGTGGCATTCAGTCATCAAAACATGACCTTTTATGGCCGTTCGGAGAGCAGTTGGCACCGGGTGCCACGCGCCGGCTAATGCTAATGTTGATGACTAATTTATGCATCAGCCGGCCGCATCTGCAGCAAGTTTAGGGTAGCAACAATGTGTGATAGAGCGGTGAGAGGAGGTGGAAGAGGAGGAGGAGGGGGCATCGCTGCAGAGCAAGCAGAGGTGAAAGGCATTTTGGGGGAAGGGGTGGGGCCTCAGAGACACCCGGTAGCTTGGCACGACGGGGAATTGAGGGGGCTAATTATGTTGCAGGGAATACATTCAGCGTGACCAGCGAGCCTTTTTAGAATTTGTCGAGCGCAATCTGACTAACGTGGCTGACCTTTACTTTTTTTTTTTTAGCCCAAATTGCGGGAGACCAGAGAGCATGCAAGATGTGTGCATATTCTATGACCTAATTGGCTTTTTTCTTTGGAGGCTAAATGCTGCCCGGCACCTTTCTCTCGTCCTGATAGACAGACAGAGCGTCAGAAGCATATTTTCTTTTATGACAGCACCGACGTGTCTGTATGATAAAGCTGCCTCTAGCATCCTTTTAGCTTAGCATGTTGAAACCTCAGACGGTGGAGAAGTTTGTTGCCCAGCGGAGAAAGAAGCAGTTTGATCAGCCGGCTCCAGTTTTGTATGACACAAAAGTCACAGAACTGGTGCAGAAATGCTGAAATGATGCAGAGAATATGGATGGGCGAGCGTCTCCTGCACTGTCAGCCTGTCTGAGAGCGATGAAGAAGAGGCTGACGGAGAAGCCTCGGGCTTTACAGTTAGCTGTATGTTTATAATCTTCCCCTAAATTCCTGCGAGTCCATAAATTGCTGTTATCACGAACGCGGGGCTGAAGATGAATCAAGCTAATCGGATCAGAAGTAAGTGATGGTGCTATTCTGCTTGAAAAACATAATTTGTATGAATCAAGGGTGCATTTGCAAACATGTCACAGGCCACAGAGAGAGAGAGCGAGAGATGCTGATGAACTCTTTGTTTAGACAAATCAGGAAATTACGCGTCTTCTTCTTCTGCCTGTAAAGTGTGATCTTTTTCAGGAGGAAAGGTCACGGGCAAGCGTTTCCCTCCGAGCGTCAATAAAACAGGAGTAAACACAAAGCAAGACGGATTCAGGCCGCTGCACGACGCTGCAGCCATTAGTGATTTATACTCTGTTTCTAATCCCTTGCTCAGGCCGCCCTGCTGCCATTAAGCTTCAAAATTACATGTTCTATCACAAGCAGCCGCTCTCACCTGAGTATTGGATTACTGAAATAAAATATGAATAATTAATACTGAGAAATAGGTTCCTGGCAACAGGAATGGCTGCAATTTAATAATGAGCATTATGTTTCTTCAGTTTTTTCCCTCCTTTTCTTCTCCTCCGGTGTCGTTTGATCTTCTCGGGTATCTCCACCAAGGGAGTCGCTGCATCCTCATCCTCTTCTTCTTCGTTGGTTCTTCCTTGGCTGGGCTGACTCCCTCTGGCCGCCGGGGCAAGAGACCTGCCTTCCTGCCTGTGTTCTTTATTCCTCTTCCTCCTCTCTTCTCTTCATCTTGTTTTTTTCTTTAATAAGCTGCCGTTAAATAAATTAGAAAATACCCACCCAGGGGTGATCAGACGGCCACAAACCCCTGTCATCTGTCTCCCGGCGCTGCCAGGCAAAAGAGAGCAAGGGAGGGAAGGAGAAGCCGAAGAAGAAGAGAGGAGGACAGCCAGGATTTCTTCTTCTTCATCTTTTCTCTTCCTGGCTTGGTGTTCTGTCAGAGGTGAGAGGCTCGTTTCCGTCCTGCCAGACGACCGACGGCGATCAGAAAAGAATTCCATATATTTATTTAATGCGGTGAGAGAATACAGGAGAGGAAGGAAGGGAAGGAGACGGGGAGAGAAAAAAACTTTGCTACATATGGAGTGCTTCTTACAACTAATCAGCAGACTGTTGGTGATTGGGGCCGCGGGCGCCAGGTTGGCTCGAGCCAGAGTTAGCACAGTGCCCAGGTCTTTGCTGCAGGCTGCACAGGTTGGCCTCAACTCTGCTGGGGAGCAGATGGCGAGCCAAAGCTTGTAGTCACACTTACCTTCCCCACTAAATCCCTAATCCCTCCGTGGACGCTCCTCCAAGGCAGGTTTTTGGAGGCAGAAATAGGGGTTACAATCTGGACCGGCGCGGCGCCTGCCAAAACACTCACAACACAGAAATGCAAATTAACTTATTTGTGTTGTCCGCCGGCCAAGGCGCCGCTTCTTTTGCGAGTAATTAAGATACCTTGAAAAATATTTGTAAAAGATCAATAATTTGAAATGGACAATGCAGAGGAGGGATAAAGTGAGCGAGGGCGTCACGCCGCCTCACCTCTCCACGCGCTCGTCCCTCAGGTGTTTCATTGCCTCTAATAGCCGCCGAACACGACCCGGCGGATGTCAAACACACACAACATTTGTGCTGAATGTCCCTTTAAAGCCGGCAGCTTGAGGCCGGCACAAAAAAAAAACAAGCGCCCCCTGAATCAGTAACTGTTAGAGGAGGCGTAGGAGCCTCGGTGACACCTTTCAGCTGTGCTTGTTGGCTGCTGCTTACGCTAACACACACACACACACACACACACACACACACACACACACACACACACACACACACACACACACACACACACACTGTTATTAGCCTGGTGTCAGCAGCAGTAAATGGGCTGCAGATGTTAATGCACTGTTTTAGATACAGTGGCAGGAAAAAGAGGCAGAGACAAACCAGAATAACACAGACACACACATTCATTAGTGGCGGATAATAATTCAGAGGTGATGCATTACAAACATGGCGGCCATGTTTGAAAATCTTAAAGACACACACGATGTGGATGTTTGAAGGGTTTCAAGACACTTTAACTGGATCTTTAAGCATGAACTGAATCCCTCATTTTAACCACTTGATTTTTTGGGGGATTTTTCCAGACTGGCTAAGCTGATGTTTAACGAATGAAGAAAATATCCTGAATATCAATAAAAATAGATCCGTTTTCAGCGTGTTCTGCTTCATTTAATGTCAATAAAAAGCTAAAAAATTGACATATATAAATGTTTCTCTGGCTGTTAGCTTCCTTGCTAGCTAAAAAATACATGCTAACACAAGCTCTTACAACTGTTGCATGGGTTTTAAATAAAAAATTCAAATGATACGGAGCTGTTGTGTATTTCTTGAGGCGCTCCTTCTGTCTCACTGTGTCATGCTGCACTCTACTGTAAGTCTGAGAGGGTCTGAAAGGCCTCTGGGAGCAGCCAGGCGGATCAAACGGCCTCCCCAGTATCCCACCAGATGTCCTTACTGGGCCGGGTTCAGATGGTCCCAGCGAGCAGCGAGGGAAAGGTCAGAGTCACACAGTGGGTTAAACTGGACCCATCATGAAACTGGCTCCGGCTGCAGGTCTGTGCAGCACCGCCCCGCTCGTCGGCAGGGATTATTTCAATTAAGGCTCACGCTGGCTGAACGCGGGATTACAACGGGGTTTAGACAGGCAGGACACATCTGAACACGACACATGGTCAGCCAGGCAGCTCCCACGGATTATATGGCTGCAATATGACAGACAGCGAGCAGTAATTAGTGTGACGACGAGCAAGATGGCACAAGAGCCTTTTGAATTTGAATTTATTTAACATTTTACGTGCGATTATTGACGATGATTATTTGGCAGTTTTTAACTTTGAATTCTTGTTTATATGTGTATTCCTGACACACTGTGTTTTGCAGTAATTTAAATTTAAATGCAACATTTCTAGCCCCCGATTTACCACAAAAATCTTTAGTTCAACAAGTAAAATGACATGAAATTGTTCAAAATGTCACTAAGTTTGTGTTAATCACTGATTATAATTGTTGTTTATTATTAAAATATGGTGTAATAAATTAATTTTTTAAACATGTAGGAGCGTCAAAATGAAGAAAAAGTGGCTAAAAAAAAGTTTTTGCCTTATGATTTGATAAATCATTTGTTTTTACTATAAAAGACAATTTAAAAAGAAATGAGAACAATTAGTGACCTCTCTGAGGAGAAAGAATTCCTCCACATGAATAAATAAAGTCTTACATAACTGTTATCACAGACCCATCCTGTCAGTCAGACTGAACAGTGAGCTTCCTCTCTGATTACCTCCTCTTCTTCTTCTTTGCTATTCATAGCCGCGCTGCCTCCATTATTGAAGGTAAAAAGGTGTTTTTACATGCTCAACCTGGTTCTGATCAGTCAATGATGTTTAGAGGATCATGAAAGGTAAAATCAGGGACCATCACTCCCCTCTTCCTCCTCCTCCTCCTCCTCTTCCTCCTCCACATGAATAGCATTAGCATCAGACCTGTCTTTAGCATTCACGACAGCGACCGGCGGGCGCATCTGGCATTTCACCTGCGGACGCTCCCGGATTGATTGAGATGCAGAGGAGGAGCCGGTGGAGACGCGGTAAAGACTCACCTAATTGGCCCCGGACTCGGCCCTAATTCCTGATTCTCAGGAAGGTCCACATTTCAAAGCAGCGCCCAGATCAATTAATGGACCGGTAATGTGTCTCATTTTCATACAAGGCGAGAGTGTTAGGTTGGAAAATCAGATAGATCGGCTACCTTCGACTGAGGCGAGGCGAGAATCACTCGCAGTTTTGTGCAGCAGAATTCAATACGACGCTCAGCTGATTCAGAGATGAATATTTTCAGCTTTCATCTGTCTGACTTTTAAAAGTTACTCTGGTTTAAATCTTTAAAGTGAAACAAGTTTTTAGACTTTTAAAAAGTGGCACTTAACAGAATTTATAGATAACAACTTCTGGAAGCTAGCTATGCAAGCTAACATCCAAAATCTACAGCTAAAGAAACAACAACAACCTAGCTAACATGTAGCTGTTTGTTTGTGTTACAGCTAACAATATCTTGCTAGGTAAAAGCTAGCATTAGCTTCAGCCAAGCAGATGATAAAGTCATAA
>JAVQJX010216699.1:0-12412 GCA_036025115.1 Ambassis agassizii
TGTGTGTGTGTGTGTGTGTGTGTGTGTGTGTGTGTGTGTGTGTGTGTGTGTGAGAGAGCTCTTCATTCACACACCCAGTGCTTCAGGCTACATGTTATGGTTAAAGTAAAGGATGTGACTGTGTGGAGGATGAGTGCTCTCTATCAGCCCAACATGAACTGAGTGTCACATGACACACATGGGGGAGTTCATGCAGCATTTCTGCAGCAAGAAGACCCTTCCTGTATGTATCTCATGGTGAGGGTGAGCCCTTACACACCAACACAATCTATCAGAGCGGTTTGACAAAAGAAAGTGTCCATAAATTGTGGTTGTATGGACACAATCAGACTGTCTGGGGCAGACATTGCGCGTTCATGAAGTTTAACTCTATAAAGCCTTGATAGTAAATTCAAACCTAACGGACACTGTGATCAAATCCATTACACAATCCGTGTTAAAGCAACATGTTGATTTAGTCTTTGTAGCCTACATATTAGGAAACAGTACAAGTATCCAAATACGCAGCGCGCTTTGACATTTTAACGCACTGGACTTTTTGGTCATTTCTTACCACTTCAGCAATGAGCAGCATTCCTTTCCGAGAGGTGGCGAACTCTTTGCTTGGAAGAACTGAGAACAGGACAGACTGCTGCGGCTCATCCGTGTCGGGAGTTTCACTGTGCCCCATTGTTGTTGGAAAAAACTTTGAATCCTCTTCAAACTTCTGCGCGTAACGTACAGTAGTCGAGGCAAAACAAAAAGAGAGAGAGAGAGAAAGAGAGGCTGTGTGCGTGGAGGCGTGAAGCTTCTCTTCTCGGAGGTGGAAACGGAAACAATGACAGCGCGGAAACGCAGCTCCAGCTCCCAAAAGCGCAACATCTGCTTTCTCCAGATGTGAAATGTGATGCCCCCAGCTGCATGGCCCACATACACACACATGTATACAACTCACTCCTGAAGCTATTGAGTGCAAATATTTAAGTCATGATGTCAGAAAAGGCAGTGAAAAACTTTTATTAATGCTTTCTTCTAAGATTTATGTCAGTGACAGAATCTAGCAGCTGGAATGTGTTGACGCACAGGATAAAAGCACACACTGTTTTAATTAATCCACTGGAGACTGACTGGCTTCTCATTCCGTGGTTTCATTCTGTTGTTTATTTCTTGGCTTATTGAAGGTGATGTTCTTGAAAAGTATGAAGCTATCCACACCCAGCAGCCCAGCTGACAGGAAGCACACAATCTGCAAAGAGACATCAGAGTAACTGCAGTGTATGTAGGCCAAAAACCCAAATCATTGTGGAATTCATTACATTTAGAGTGAGGTTTAAGCTTTCAGGGAACCAAACGCCCCCTGAAGCTGTGGCCTTTTGACTTCATTTAGAATGTATACGAGGAAACAATAGAGAGGATGGTAAAGAAATGATTCTCACCCCTCCAGCCAGTGTGCCGTTCACTGTGTATGCAGTCACTGCCACCAAGCTTAAGACCATAAAGTACACAGCTCCAAAGACTGAGTTAAAAACATCCTGCATAGAGAGAGAGAGAAAAAAAAAGAGAAAATACTTAGAAATGAAAACAAAGTCTTCTGGTGATATTTGTTATACTCACAACAAGTGGCCAAAAGAAGAAAGTCAGCTTCTTGTTGAGCTTGAGCAGGTACAGAGTTAACAGGAATGAAGTGATTAGAAATTCCAGCACTGTGGATGCTATGAACTTTGGTGCTGATGCTACGGCGAAACACACAAAAGCCACAAACAGGGTCACCTGGAGAGGGAAAAAGAAACACATTACTGCACAAACATTCTAAAACTGTGTGAGCACAGTTTTAAATCGTTTCATCAGCTTCTTCCCTAAACGTTTGTGCCCATTCACTCGCTGGCTTCCTCACTTCATGGTGTACATAGAACAAAAACATGAAGTGGGTCCTTTCATCAAGCTAATACAGGCAAATCTGGGTCACTTCTTTTTAGCTTTTCAAATGACATTTCAGTCTGGGTCATCAGCAGGCCAGTTGTATAGCTGTAGTTGCTAACTGCTGCTTAGAAAAAAACGTCGATGCTGCTTTCTCGCTTCATGTACCGTTTCTGTTCCTCTTTTCAAAACTTCTCAAAACACGTCTACAGCAACATGTTAGACTACAGTTAGAAAGACATAAAAAGAGTATCTTACCAACTCTGCTACTTTCACAATGCCCCTCTTGGACTTGAGAAAAGCAGTGTCCACTTCCATGGCTGTTATTTCATTCTGATTCTCTGACATGGCGATGATTTCATTTTTTTAAGACAACTCTGTCTGTTTCCTGAAACTATGCAATTTCCTGCTGAGTTATTGCACATATGTCATTTCCTATTATTTATATGCAATACTTTTAGAACAACAGTTAAAACAGACGTGCACCCTTTCACACCTGCAGCAAAACACACTGCCAGGAATCTGTGAAGCTGTACTGAGAGTGTGAAAACATCAGAGGCAAGTTTTTTCAAGTCTAATGTCATGAAAAAGTATTTATTAAATGTGTCACTTTTTGCTACTTGCTTTGCTTAACAAAACAGTCTGCAACATAATAAAAGAACATTTTTATTTTTACAAATATTTGTTAACAGTATCAAACGATTATGAATCACCAAGTTATTTTACATTTTCGACCTGATTTGAATAAATGCATCTTTTCACATTTTAAGGAAAGTAAAGATTGTGTATTTAACACAAACAGCTATAAAAGCTGTGACAAGGTCATTACTGTGTATTGCTGATAAAATGATCCCTTGGCCATGTCCCTTTCTTCAATACCATATGTGCAGTTTTACATATATAAAAATATATACTTTTGCTCTGTAGTTTAGGCACATTTTCAGGTTTTACTTCCTCGTCCTGGCACTTTTGCTCTCAGTGTGGCCAGTCACACTTCCAGGGCTGAGACTTGGGCACATTCAGACACTTTCCTAACTTCTCACAGCCGGCTGGGGCCCAGTTCTGCAAAACAGAGTCGTCATCAGTCATTACAAAAGTAGGACGCTATCAAAATTAGAATGCACTGCTGTCAAAGGCCACCTGTAAATTAAGTATTGAAATTTATCCCAGTGATGATTATTGTCATTTGAAAGCTTCATGTATTGCTGTTTCCATGTCAACCTACTTAATTGAATTAATAATGGATTTTACTAACAATGTTTCACACTGCACAAATGTTATCAGTATGAATACACATAACTGCTTTCTTGTCATATAAGATGTGTATAAACCCACACACCATAACAGACAGATGCCAGTGTCTCTTTTCATTACACTGACCACAAGGGGGCAGTGCTACCACACAAATAAATATAAATCAGGGCTGCTTCCATGATTTGGAGCTTGACAAGACAAAAGGTACAGCTGACTTTGGCTTCTTTAAATAATCCTAATAACGGATCACTTTGCAGAAACACTGATGCACTAACAAGGTTACAAGGGTTCAGAATAAGGTGATGATAAGTTACAAAAAAAATAATAAAGCCACAAGACCTTTTCTGAGACTTTGATTATTAGATTTTAGAAAAGTTGTATCAGTGTCTCCAGTGTATATATTAATCTGATCTAATCGATAGAAAGAACAGGGATATAAGATGCAAACCACTCATTAGCTCAATAATACAATTTCTTTGACACAAACTTAAGTTAAACATTTTGATTTATGTGAATCTCACCATCACTGCCACATCACACATGTTTAGCTGGGGAATACCGGGCACCAGGCTCTTCTTATGCTGCACCACAACTGCAGAGATCCTGCTCAGAACATCCTGGTACTCTTTCGTCAAAACACTGCACACAAAATACAATATACATCCTGATAATTATTGAATGTGAAAACAACTGGACACACATTTCTGACCCACAATGATGTATGATGTATACAAGTATTAGCATAATCCCTTAATGTCTGCCTGTTTTCATGGATGTGATAAAACGTTACATTGGCTTACAAGCTCCTATGAGCAAAGGGACATGCTGTAGCTTTCAAACGGAAACTGTGTGGGGGAGGGAGGGGGGGGGGGGGGAAGCACAGTCAGTAGTGTGAACTATGTAACCCCCATCACATCCCCTGTCTCTCAATTACTGCTGTTGGACACCAGTGAGCCCGAGCACCTCTGTGCATTATTATATTCAGAGTGTAAAACACAGGGGCCCTGAAGGCTTTCAAAGGAACGCTGCTCTCAATAGAACCTGTAGGGTTAATGGGCTGCGTGTGTGCATGTGTGTGTGTGTTTGGTGGTTGGGGTGGGGGGGCGTCTGGTGGCGTGACACAGGGATAGACAAATATCAGCAGTGCAATTACATCCCTGAAACATTCGCCGGCAGCACCTGTGCCAGCCTTCCATCCTCCCTCCACTGCAAACTCTACCCTCTGATTGGCCCCTAGGGAACATGTGCATGTGTGTGAGGTGAAGTGTCAATTAGAGTAATAACCCCGGGCCCTGTCCAGCTCACACCTACCCTCCCTCTTAGATCTCCCACAGGGCAGCAAGGCTTCCTCCATCAGACAGCACCTGCTCCTTTCCTTGATACTCAGTCTTTACTTTCCCCCTACAATTACTCGACTGGTAGAGTGCTGCCTGCAATTAGTCTCTCTCCTTGTGTACCACAATTGTCATAATCTTAATATCTGTACATTGTAACCATGATAGATAGGGACAAACCAGATTGCTCCCCGTGGTTAAGAATCAGGCATTCAGATTAAATTGCTTCTACTATCTAAAATCGCAAATTCTGCGTTTGCCCGATCTGGATCAGCAAGAGGGATATTTCATTCCCCTCCTATCTGTGCCCGCTACTGATTGTTGTGATTCATTTTGTGATAAGTGATGAAGCAGCTTAATAGAAGTAAATGTAAGGGAGATTTATCAGACTGCTGTAAGTATTCAATTTCTCCATACGACAGTGCAAGCAAAGCACGGCACGCATGGAGAAAGTTGCAGGAGACACAAAGTTTTCTATTGTTTTGTCTATGCACTGAAAATCTTACAGTGCATACCTCTAAATCAAAAACTAATAATTTCATTTGTTTATGCCCCCTCTGCAAACAAATAATGAAAAGCCCACAGTCAGCACGGCTCATTATCATGATTATAACCCTTAGCTTACTAGTGTAGAGGCAAAATCTGGAATAATAAGCAGGCTGTATGCAAATGGAGTCTTTTGATTTATAATGTATGGCACCCAAGGGGGATGAGGGCATTGCTCAGGTGTGTCACCACTCTGATTACTGATTCATAACACTATTGCTGAGAGAACACATACACACATGCACGCACACACACAAACAAGCACACAGCAGCAGCAGAAGGTGGGGGAATTGAGGAGACAATCAAATACATCTGTCCTGCCTACCCCTCCCCTCCGCCATCTTCTCCACCCCAGTGGAAATTGAGCACTTCAGTGAGGACTATTGATTGGGGACACAAGAGCTTGGTGGCAGGCAGCAGATGAGGCCATATCGTACCGGGCTGCCTGCAATGTTCGGGCTAGGGCTGCGCTGTGTACGTCCAGGGGGGCTCGAGGGACGTGAGCCGAGGTAGGTGGTGAGAAAATAGGATGTGTTAATCTTAGGACATTAGGTCTCACAGATGGAGGGAGGAGAAAACACGACTCTGGACAAATCCACTGTAGGATAGGCTTGACCCAGCAACATCATCTCCATCCTCCGGCTCCACTCACATTCATGTGAAACAACAACAAGCACACATCACAAAGAATCTTTCCTGGATTGCATAATAATATTACACACTGCCTTTCCTTTGGGATTGTGTGTGTGTTCTTTGCTGTATCACAGCCTGCGACAGTAGTGAAGGTATGTGTGAGGACAGGCCCTACATCATCTTAAGTGGCTCTTTAGGTGCCGACAGAGATTAATGATGGCCGGCCAGCCAGTCCAGCTGGGGGACCTAAGAGCACACGGACAAAACACACACATGTGTATACACACACATGCATTTAGCTAGGATGAGGGAGAATGGTCCCAGTGGATGCAGAGGGACAGCAGTGAGAGTGGTGAGAAGTAAGCGGAGATGCACAGCAGTGAGTGGAAAGAGAAGGTGTAACAGTAACAGAGGGTTAATACTGAAGATTAGTATGATGATTGATGAAGCGCAGTGACTGAACTGTAAAGAGGTTGTGAAGCTCTGTGCTGTATGGGGTGAAAACTCACTGACCCCCCCTTTCTCCAGAAGTAAAAAATAAGTGGGCAGTTGTGGTGTGTGTGTGTACACAGCACTCAGCACAACACATGACTGCATATTGATTGGTTTTTACTTTTTTTTTTTCATTCTTCCAAGTGAATAGCAAGGCTAAAAGGTGGGCAAATGAAAAACAACATTAATGTTTTATCATCCAATCTCGCTCTGAGTTTGAGCAGGAAGCAAAGGAGAAGATGAGGCCAGAGGAGAATACGAGAGGCAGAGCTGCAGAAAGGAAAGGTCAGTGCAGAGAGGAGCCAAAGCACACAACAAGAATGTTCTCTCATCAAAGCAGTTTGAGATTGTGTGGTTGTGCCTTTTATTCTAAAAGATCACGTTCATAAAAACTGACAGTACGCAAGCAGATGCTTCTTTGTCTTTGCATCCTTATTTAGTAATAGTTCAACCTTGTTTGTGTCCTCTGACGGCACTCTCCTCTCAGAGATTCTTAACTCTCCTTAGAGCTGAGGCAGAGCCACACAAAATACATTAAACAGCACTCGCTCTCAGTTTAGACCCGAACAATTTATCTTGCAATTTTAACCTGCAGTGCTGCACCGGCAGGTTGAGGGCCAGATAGTGATCTTTAAGGAGCTGTTTGCAATCACAAAGAGAAGGGTGTAATCAGGCGCACACTGGCCGAGTGGATCAATCCGCCACCTTCTTTTTGTTGTGTGTGGCTGAATCCGTATTGATTTTATACACATTCACTTCTATACAGGCAAATGACCTTCCTATTCTCACTCCTTTCCCAACAGTCCTCTCTCATCCTCTGCCCTTCTGTTAGAATTCAGATAGAAGTAGACCCTTACCTGAGTGGGTACTTTTCACCAGGATCCCGCCCCAGGTGAAAAATGATTGGCTGCAGTGTGTGCTCTTTCTGATCGTGAGTGGTTACACTGGGGACCTCTTGACCCGGACAGAAGTTTATACCCTGTGAAAGAAGACAGAAAAAAATGTTCTTCACATGTCTGAGTGAGCTTGGACCGAAGACCTACATCACTAGTCCACTTAGCTCACCTCCAGAGGTCTGTGTTGGAGTTTTTGAGTAATCTGAGAGACATGAAAAAAGTCAACAGACTACACTACTCTTGGACTGTATTAAGAGTACAGCTATTAGATAAACTCCCCTTTATGGATTATTTCCTTGGAACTCTGCTGTATATTTCTGTGAATAATTCTGAACACAAGCCAGGGACTTTCAAGAGGTGTTTGTGCTGTGTAGCATTCTTTCACACAGTCGTCCGTAATCCTCTGATCATTGAGTTTTTTGTCTTGGGGATGAAACACTACTTTGATTTTTCTACCAGAGGCTTCATCATATACTTCAGTAACCTGCTTCCTCTCTGTAGCGACAGCTGTTCATCTCTGACAAACCAAGTGGTGGTACCATGATGTACCAAGATGTTATTAAACAATAAAAAAAACAATAAATCATCATAAGTGAGTTTGAAAAAGTGAGAGAACATAAAAGATCCATGTGCCATGTTTCTGATGTGATTTTTCCCTTCCTGCTGAAGCATCTGTTCTTAAAACACAAATTACCACTCAGCCAGAATCCTGTGGCGGTTCCAGGTCACTGCTTCTTGTTCGTATGATGGCATCAGACTAATCTACAACAAGAATGAAGAGAACTGCCTGTCTCGGCTACCAAACTTTAATAAATTAAATATGAAGGTCAGCCTTTCTCCAAAGAGCTACTCGACAAAAAATTGAGGTCAGTCCCACAGGTAACAAAAAAAGGTGTATTTGCTTTTACTTTTTATATGTTGTAAAAGTGTGACGCCTAAACTTGACTTTTACTTTTACCATTAAGTATTCCATTTTCAGGAAATATTTGATTAATGTAGATGTTTTTGCTGACACAAAACAAAAAGCAGGATTTTCCTGTGCTGAACTCTGCTGAAGGGTTTAGACATTCATCTCGCTGTACTGTGGTCTATATGCATATTGTCTTCCCATCTGCTGTGTTATTCATGTAGCTACTGGTTGGTACATCCTGAAGGGTTTCAAGTCACTTGCAAAACCAGAAGACTTTTGCTGCCTCTTCTTCATCCCTCCACGCCTGCGCTCCTGCTCCCTGACTCCATTCTCAGGGGCCTGGCAGTGATCGCAGCCTGACTGAGTCACACTCACTCCTCCAGAAGCCCCCCTGGAGATCTGCCCCCTCGTTCAACACAAACACACGTTTTGATGAGCACAACTAATATTGAAAAAGCATTCATCTGTAAGCACTGTTGCTGCCCCCCTCTGAGACCGCTCAACAGAGCACCTCAAAATACATATAGAAATGGAGAGAGTGAGGATAGACACCCACCCGCCCTGCAGAGCCTCCACTGATCCAGACTTGTCCTGTCTTTGAAGGCAATAGCTTAGAAATGCAGAAAAGAATAAAAAAAAAAAATCATCCCAGAGAAGCAGCAAGAAAGCCCTGCTGTGTATATCTCTCTGACTCCGTCTCTTATACCCGAGATATTACAGCGAGAACTCCATATCTCGCATGACATTAAGGCTATGGATACAACAGCTTTCAAACTGGAGCAGAGCTGTCCTTATTACAAGATAAGGTGCAGAGACATCCAGGCGGTGGCAGGGTGGGGTTTGGAAAAGGAAATATTTGGTGTCTATTTTAGGGATGAATAGGAAAGATTACTATATGTAGATTGTGAATTAAATATATCAAAAAAGATGAAACAATGGAGTAAAGGGACTCTTGTTTTTTCTTCTCTCCATTCAAACAAACCACGAAAAAAAGGGTTGTGATAATGTCAAGCACTTCTGTCACGATGAAGGCCAGTCTATTTCCTGACAACTTCTGTAAGAATCCACTCCATGACTAACAGATGTCTTGGAAACAAGTTCTTAATCACCTTACAGGGTTAAAAAAAAGCTATCACAGATGTCATAGGGCTCTCTCTGTGGAACAGGTTACTCAGCAATCCAGATACGAAGGAGCCACAGTCACGACAAACTATATTTCACAATATTAACATCACTACACTGCCTCAGAGAGTCTGATGAGAGCCATTTAAGCCTTTGAAATTTCTCATTTTCCTCATGGCTGAGCTGCATGAACACAGCCAGGACAGAGCAATACATCTTCCAGCTATTAACCTGTAATTTCATTCTTTTTCGCAGGCACACATCTTCCCTTGTTTATTTTTTTGCACCAAGGGCCAAGAAAGCCAAATTATATTTCAGCATTTACCAAAGCAGAGGAGAAAGTAGGAAAAGATGAGTCTTATTTCAGTGAAGAGGGGATTTTATCGTCCATTTCTACTGTAAAACAGTTCAAGGGTCAGCGACATTTTATCAATGATCAAAAGAAAGAATAGGAACTATTACTGCACTTATTACAACCAAAGAAAGCAAATCATGGAGCTTTTTTCTAAGGTGAAAAATTAGTGCATGTTTATTTGCATTTTTATGTTTATAAAATGTATTGAGAATTTAACTTTCCCTGATAAGCAACAGTTGCCCAGGTAGACACGGAGACATTAGTATGGAGACCAGAACATGTATGTGCATCGCTCTTTCTCTTTCTTTCTCCCATGTACACACACATACACACCAATCGATAGGCAACTCACAGGCAATCAGACGCCATTATTTGTGAAGTTCCACTTCAGTTCACATGAGTTGATAAAAGGAGGCTACTATTGATTCAGCGGCCCTGAAGGAGAGAGCAATTTAAGCGACCGATGGGGCATAAAACAAACTGGATCACAGGAAAAGCATAGCCGTGGAGGGAGGACAGGAGGACATGTACTTATAGACAGAGGAGAGAGAGAAAAAAAGAAGCCACTTTCCTCTCAGGTGTCAGATTTCACATTTCTCCTGATGTATTTAATCCGCATTGAGTTGATGTAATTATGGCTGAGCTCTATGATGCCCAAAGAACAAGCATGGAATGACAATATGCAAATGGAGGGGGGGAAATTTCCACTGGAGTTTGAACAAACAAGTCAACTGGTTGATGAATGATGTAAGTTGGCTGATGTGGAGGCTCTTCATTAATATTCATTACACACTGATGTACACAGCAGTCAACTGATGAGCCATTTTCAAGATAACAACAACAACAGACAAAGTGTTTGAGTAAGATTAGGAAAGACAAAAAAAGGGAGGAGGGGGGGATGTGGCAAATAAAGAGCTGAGGAAACAGATGACAGTGTGGAAGTATCAAAGTGGAGTCTTACGCTTTTAAACTCCTCCCACGAGTTACTCCAGGTCCAGTAGTGAGCCTTGTACTGTCCAAGTCTCACAGCCATCAACTCGTTCCCACGGTAAAAGAATATCGGCCTGGTGTGAGAGAAAAGAAGAAAAAAAACTTAACTTGGTATGATTATGTTACATTGATGATGGTGACCATGGTATTTTTGCTTTGCACCCTGGGAAGAAAAACTGATGCATTTTGTTACATTGTCATTGTCTGTGCTTCTCTGTTTTTGTTGCTCGGCCCTATTAAGGAAATGTAAATTCTCCCGATCACAAAGAAATCTTGGTCCCAAATCTGAGCGTTCTCACCTGTTTTGCATTGTATCAGAGGCATTAAGCAAGACTGGTGTCAGGTCCAGTCCATCCAGGGTTCGGTCATTAGGAGCGCTGATGCCAGCCAGAGTCAGAGTGGTAGTGAACAGGTCCATGACACTGCCAAGTGAATAACTCACCTGCACAAGGATGGAGAAAATCTAAGTATAACTACTTAAGAGCATAATCTCTTTACTTTACTAAAGTAACTAAAACAGGCTCCACTCTAGAGAATTGGTCTTTTCAGATAATCCACTGATGACTTATAACTCCTTCAAACTGAGATCAACTGTGGTACAATGTAACAATGCACAGTCATGATATGCTCACATGCATCTATACATGCAGTGGAAGCATTTCTTCACTCTCCTCTCTAATCTCTGCATGCAGGTTTATTATTAAAAACTCTATAATGTCTCTTTTTTTCCAAATGAGTTTTTTTGTGGGAAGAGGAGGAAAAAAGGAGGAGTGAAGAAAAAGAGGAGAGGAAGTAAGGAAAGAGGACCAGGCCCGGGCAAGCAGGCGGCTGAGGCTGGAGCGAGCTGGTGTTTTATCTCCTTCTCCCAGTCCCAGTGAAAAGCTTTATTTTATTTATAAACTTTGAACTATTTTCAGATAAAATGCCATTTTTTCGCTGTCATCCTTGATCTTCCGTTCCATTCTCTCCTGAGCGAGCCTTAGAGGGAGACGGCACGCTCACAATCAGATAGCGCTATCAGGCCTCTGCAGCTGCACCGCCATGTGCCGCTGTGCTCCTATCGACAGCCAGCACACATACATACACACACAGACGCACCACACACAAGCTCCTAAGCACTGAAATGAATTCCCCTTTTCTCCTGTATCCACAGAACTAGCCACAGAAAAGACTCTGCAATACATTCCATGATCCATCTACACACTCAGACACTCTCACACACACAAACAAACAAACAAATTTAGTCATTTTTCTTTCTTTTTTTTTTTTAAGTCACAAAGACACACACAGACCATTAAAAAGAGACAGGACAAAAGGACAAGGGGAGAAGCAACAGTGACATTTAGTTGGTAATAACTAGCATGAACACAAACTTTAAAACTCACTGCTCTGACAGGAATTTATCTCATCTTTTATTCACTTCATTTATTAACTCCACCTCTTCTTCTGCTGCCTATATTGAACTCTTTTATATCATTGGCCTTCATTCTTCCCCCTTTTTTTTGTCTGACTCATCGCTCTCTATTAATGTCACATTCTCTGTCTCTCATTTCTTTCTGTGTTGTGAGCAGTGATGCTGGTTATCTGAGGAGGCAGTGCTTCAATCCGCGTCTCTGCCACTCTGCCTGTGTGTCTGCTGCCTGATAACCCAACAAAAGGGATTGTGATGCTCAACAATGTTGCCGGCCTGACAGCCCACCCACCTCCCAATCTTTGTTCCTACAGTGCAGCCAGCCACTACCCCTCATCAGCACGGAGCCCCCTCACACACCCTCAGGCAGTAGGAGAATGCTGAATCTGCATCTTGTTCATTCCACTACACCTTAGCCATCTTCCTGGTTTGTGTGTTTACAATGACTTCATCAATCTGCTCAAAATCTGTTTTTTTTTTTAATGTTCGTAGCAGATGACAATGACTGAAGGTGCTCCTGAGCCAAATATTGTCCATGATATTAAGACTTATGCAGTGTTGAACATCTGTCCT
>JAVQJX010216722.1:0-11545 GCA_036025115.1 Ambassis agassizii
GTTAAAGGGTTCATTTCTAATTTAAAAGGGCAATATTATCAGAAAATGAAGAAATAGCAACTCTGATGTGATCTTAAAGATGTTTATCTTCTAGAGTGTACCATGCTAATGCTAACATACTAACAGCACTAGATTACTGACTCAAGGAGAGTCAGTAATCTAAAAAGTGTTACTAAAAAGGCTGTGAGCATACTTTTGTTGTAGGTCTATTGGGACTGACTCACATTGAGGGTCAGTCCCTGAAGGTTGTGGAATGACTTGCAATTTTAACATGAGAGCTGCTGCTGGCTGGATTTGAAATCATCCAATAACCAAGCTGTATAATGATCTGCTGGTTGTAAAGCATAAAAAGAGAGTCCAAACTGACCTTTTTAGTCTCTACATAAATGCATAAAAGAACACTGAGCAAAGTCCTCCCACATATGAGTACACAGTTCAGTCCTTCTGAGCATAATCTTTACAGCAAAGTCTCGTTTCCTGAGTTTCACACAGTGAAGAGACAAAGTGAGCTCCACAGGGGAGTTTCAGGGCTCAAACAAAAGCCACAGCTCTACCCCCACTCCCACTTGTTCTCTTTTAACACATCTCCACATGCACACACCAACACAAAAAACCCTCCAGCAGCTCAAACAATGCACAATTTCTGGAAAAATACAGATACAAGTAGGCAGTGCGGGGGAGACAATGGATAGTTGTGACACAGAGCAGAGTGTTGGTGTTTGGGTGGGGTGAGTCACACACCTGCCTCTGGTCACTGTTTGAATCATGTTTGTTTTAACCTCATTTGCTTAATGTTTTGTATTTTCTTTATTTCACGTAGTTTGTACAGACAGACAGTGGATGTTATAAAAAGATTTTAAAGTCAGATATCTTAATAAAGATTAAAGCATTTGTTTAAAAGGTAAAGCAACTTCCTCTTGAGAGAGGTGCTGTTAGACACTGAAGCTGCATAATGTTACACAAAAGGTAAAAAATGTGTTGTATTCTCGCACGAGGCAGAAACATGACCTGTTGATTATTCACTTCCCCACCTGCAATGAGAAACTGGAGCAAGCTGATGTAAAGAAACTCAAATTTCTGCATATGTTTGATGATAAATATTTGTGTTGTAAGCAAGGGGGACAAGTCAGTGTCCAACAAACAGATTAGTAGGACAAAAAAAACATCAAAGGTCAGGACTGACGCTGGGTTACTGTATCTGTTTCTGTGCCAGCTATATTTATTTTTTACTGTTTCACAACACCCACTGCTGTTTGACTGCGTGGGGCAGAGTGAAGTCAGCGTGATTACCACAAACAATTGTGTTCCTGGAATTGTGTAACGGCGATGCAGTGAACGCGTGTGCAGTGTTTGAGCTGCTCATCGCTCACCCTGCATGCTGAGAACTAGTGCCACCATGTGACTGGAACTCATTTGTGTGGTAATTAATGTTAAAAAATGCTTTCATACCCCCCCTCGCTTCCTTCTCGGGGTCGCTGCAGTTTAATTAGTACTCGGCCTGACGGAGGCTGATGTACTGTAGATCCCAGAGAAACCTCATCAGCATTCATGCGAACCATCCAAGAGTAATGAGCTGTGGCACTGATAGCATCTGTTTTCTGGGATGATGATTTTGCTGATTGTGTTGTGTGTGTGTGTGTGTGTGTGTGTGTGTGTGTGTGTGTTCATGTGAGGTAGTAGGTGGATTATGCAGACATAGGTTAATGTTGTCAATCCTGACGACTCATGTCTGCCTCTTCTGGTAGAGAGAAGGCACACAGATGCAGTTAACTGACTGCACAGAAAGTCTGACGTTTGTAACTTTCATGTATCTGTTTCACTTTTTTTGAAAATTGCACGAGGACGTGAAACTCAGTGTAAACCCCACAAAGAGACAATCCTCCATTTTTGAGGTGGATCCTGAGAGCTTTTTTTGCTGCAGTTTGTAGCCACGATGAGAGCAAGTGTGGGCTTCCTGGAGAAGGGTTAGACTGCGTTGAGCCTGGTTTACATTTCTCCATCATGTTAATGTTCGACCCTCACAAGACGTGACACCGAGCCCTTCTGACGTCTCCATCGCTGAATGGCATTAAAGTCTGCAGCACTTCCTGTTTCTGTCAACAGTGAAGACAGAGAGAGCGTATCTTGTTGTTACGTCCGTAGTCACACAGAGTTTTAAAAATGGCAACCGGTCCAAAATAACTGAAGCTACCAAGACAACCAATCACAGGGCTGCTGGCCACGTCATCTCAATGGATAGTTTTTGGGAGGTACATGTCAGGCCCGCCATGTGTTGAGGTCTGGGCTATGTACGGGATGAGCACTGACGTGACGCAGAACTATGAATCAGACTTTTAGTTTCCTTTTTTGAGTTGTGATGGCTGGAAGAAGCAGCTCGGTGGTCGCCATTTTGACCGTGATGAAGCCGTCATCATGCCCATTGTGAAATCAAGAAAAAGGACTAAAATGTGCAGATTTTCTAAAACTTCTAAGAGGAATAATTAGAAGGTGATGCTGCACACTGATGGCAGACGAGCTGAGCCGCTTGCTTTAAGTTGTGGTTTCATGTGAAATACACTCTGCTTAACCCTCCCACGGTTTTTTGTGTAGGTTTTATCAAAAAAAAAACAACAACTTGACACTAAACATTGATACAACTATATTTAGAATTTAACACGAAGGTTTGACTGACTGAAGGCCGCTCGGAGACTTCCTGTCCACGCGCTGACAGTCTGGACTTTGACTTGAAACAAACATTAAAAAAAAAGAACGTGTGAGAAGTTGAGCAGCTTGTATAAACTGCCAGTCTGCCTTTCTCAGAATCAAACAAGCTGCACAAACATGAACAGCGTCTCCTCCACCCGTTACTCACTCACAGGAGAGCCGTGCACAGGAAGACGTCAAAGGTCCTGAGAAACAGGTGATGGGTGGAGCCAGCTGTGGCTGAAACAGAGAAAGGAAAAAAGAGAGCTCAGCATGTTCTTGCACCTTTATACGCACTGTTGGTTTGTTTCCCAGAAAAATGTGCAATAAACCCCTTCAGCGCACACACACACACACACACACACACACACACACACACACACACACACACCCTCTGCCTGTCGACCCATGTAAAATATACCCCCACAGATCCTGTGATTGGATGAGCCTGCACGTCGACTCTCCTGAGGATTTACCTTTACCTCATGTGTTCGTCTCAGCCAACAGCTTTGTATGTACTGTACTCTGTTCTCAAAGCGTGTGATCTCCCTCCAGCTACATTCTGTCAAATAACATTTCTAACAGAGTGGAGAACTAAAGGACAGATGAGGTAATGACGGCTTTTAAACTAATGGCTCTGTCACCAGGAGATCCTGAATCCTAGATTTCCCATAAGGCAGCTGGGCAAAGTTTCTCCTCTCTGAAACTCCACAAATTTATTTTACAGCAGGCTTTCTGTCAGCCCTGTTAAATGTGAACCCTGGATTAAACCCCAGTCCACACCTAGTCTGTCTGACCACTCAGCACATTTGTCTTTGATGTTAAAAAGAGCTGCATTAATTGATTAGCGACATGATAACGCTGTGACATTCACTGCAGGTCTTCTACAGCCGGTAAATATCTGAGCAGCCTCAACCTCAGCCGCCGCCGCTGCTGTGAGAGACCTTCAAAATAACAGCACGCTGTCCCCTGAGCTCCCCACCAAAAAAAAAAAAAAAAAGGGATTTACATAATGAAACTCTAAACCCTAACAACTGGAGTTTGTGAGAGAATAATTTTGCAAACCTAAAAATGTGATGCTTCTCAGTTCAGAGATGTGTGATGAAAACAAACAAGGCTTGAGTCTGTTTAAGTTGTAGAATTGTTGTATAATTTCATCTTTCTAGGATCAATAACTTAAATGTCAGGTCAAAGTTCAAACTTTCATCTGGCTGCTCCATATATCAGTGTCAGTAAACACTGCAGTCATGTACAGTTTATTAGTGTGTGTGTATATAGGATCAGCTGCACACACATATTTAATGTCCAAGCTGCTTTGTGTGAGCAAAACACCATAAAATCCAATGTTACCAACTGCTATTGCTGACATGGCACTTAGCAAACAAACTTAGACAGTCACATGTAGGGATATGTTTATTTTTATGTTTAATTATATTGATACAAAATTCAAGTAAAACCTAGGCACACAGGTGAGGTACAGATAACTGCAGTTCCTCTGATGGCCACTAGAGGGTTGTTCCAAAAGAAAAAAATTACCAATCCTCATAGACCTCTATGCTAAAATATCCACTTTTACAGCAGAAATAAATGTGCTCACAGACTGATTCACAACATTCATAATAACTCACACATTTCCAGGCTACATTTTCTCATTTTTTTTGTCTGACTAATATCTGTTTGGGCCTTGAAATGTCAAACTCTATGTGCACCAATGTGTCCATAAAAGTGCATTTCTATTTATTTGAACAATTGTTTTTATGCTTTGAGGAAGTATGGATGAAGTGTGTCGTGCACACATGTGTGAGCCTAATTTAGATCACCCGGTGTAGAAGTTTCAATGTTGAGATCACGCTCTAAAATGTACATGCAGTATAAACAAATGCAACATGGATATGGTCAAACATAACTGTTTACATGCCTCAGTGTCTATACTATCAACACAGCACAGACGCACTGAGTTTCTTTGTAGTCAGTACTTATCTGTGTTACTATGTGTGTGTGTGTGTTTGTGCTGCAGGCAGATACAGCATGCCTGCGTGTCCCGAGTGAAGTCTATTCATGGGCACAGACAATAGACACACAAACACACTGCACCTCTGAATGTGACGGCAGCTCGTCCCCCCCGGTGGCCACATGTCCACAGTGCACTCTGACCCCATCCTGCTCCTCCACATCCTCAGTCTGAACACCTTTTATCTGATGTGGATAATTTGGGCACCATTTCGAAGTTAAATATGTTGTGAAGATGACAAAAAAAAGTTATTTTTCATGCTTTCCTATCATAAATCCACTTATTCAGTGCATAAAAAACCATAGCTGATGATGTGAAAAAATCACATCATCTGATACTATAGATGTGAAAAAAAGTTTGACTCTCAGGATGAAAACATAACTTATTTAGCATAGTTTTTCCAGAGAAGTTGAGAAAATTATCAAAAACAATTCAGGCCAAAAAATGAGGAAAACATCAGGTCCGGGGTCACATTTTTTCACACACACACACACACACACACACACACACACACACACACACACACACACACACACACACACACACACACACACACACACACACACCTCTGTTTTGAGTGCTGTGACTAATTAGGACGGCCTTTATTTTTGATCATCTGGAGATCAGATCTGCTCTGATTGATTGGGTGGGTCAGTCAGCACTCAGAGCTTCAAAGGAAATGCAGAGAGGATTTGATCCACATATGATGTGCTGCTGAATGTTTATGTTTTCACTTTGCTGCATTTCATTTGACGTTTCTGTTTAGATTATTTGTCCGTTGTTTTGTTTTTTTTTTGTTTTTTTTTTACAATTATTTGGTCTGAAGATGAGTCATTCAGATTTTTTCACTCTCTGTCATGTTCTCTCTATATTAACACATAATGCAGCTGCAGTCCAGTCAGTGCTAAACAGGCTCTGTTAGCTTCACCTGGTGAGATAATGTCTTTTAAATATGAGTGCTGTCTCTTAGCATCATATTTGCAAATAGCTGTAAATGTGATGCTAATGTGAATCTTCACAGCCTATTAGACAAACATGGGCAGACTCTGGTAGACTAAATGAATGCACTATTTTACATCTATATCAGCCATAGTACAAAACACTTGTTATTATTCACTGATACTATGTAGTCTATACTTTAACTGAGTGACCCTGTAAGTGTTTGATTTGCACCTAAAAGTGAGAACAGAACACACACAGAATAACAAGTAACATCTTGACTTTACACCTAAACAAAGCAGGAGAAGGATAAACAAAAAGAAGCTCTAAGAACTGAGAGGTTTTATCAAGACGGTCGAAGAGAATCAAACAGAACTTTGGACAGAAAACCAGTGAGAGACGTGTCTAAAGAGCCGAGAAGAACCTGAAGGAACTGAAGACAGTCCTGCACGGGAATGGACTGAGACGAAGCTGTTTGCTCTCACAGAGATGTTGCCCTCATTTTAATAATTCAATGTAGTCTCCAGCTGTGTCCCTGATCAGCTGTAAATGTTGTTTTTAAAGGTACATCCAACACAAAAATGATTATTATTACTAAATTGTTTGTGTAGCAGTGTACTCTCTGTGTCATGTATCTGTGTGTTGATAATAACAGTGTGAGCCGTGCTGGAGCAGCTAATCCCTGCCTGTCACACAGGGAGGTCCATAAAAGATGGATTTTCTCCTCCACTCTGCTCAGCACTTCATTTACAGCAACATCCTTCCAGCCCACACCCCCACCATCCTCCTCCTCTTCGTCGCTCAGTGCTTTAATCCAGCCAGAAAGAACAAAGCGATTAAAAACAGTGAAGATGAAGGAGGGTCACGGCGGTCGGCAGGATGTGGACAGGTGAGGACTCTTCTTCACTTCCTGGAACACAGCGCTGTTTTGTGCAAAGGGAACGTGAGACGGATGGAAAAAAAAACACTCAGAGTGCAACACCTGCTGTTTGTCCTTCTGATTCAGCCACTTATGTGTCTCCATCTCCACTGTGTTCTTAAAGGGACAGAGCAGAGACACCTGACATCTGCAGGTATATATATATACACAGCGAATATGTAATGGTGTAATTAAAAATGACAATATTGTCATATTAAACATTCATTTTGTTGTATCCATCTACAGTATCTATCTGTATTATATACAGTACTTTAATAATTTTCTCCTCAGTTGACGATAAATACATTCCAGACTTTAGCATGTATTTGTTCATTTTCTACTCAATTACACATTTTATCAGAGTCAAGAGTAATTACTGTCTCGTCTTTACAGTGTTTCTTTAATCATTTTAAAACACTCTGATTTGAACAAAATGACATAAACACCATTTACCGCAGTCTGGTTTCTGTCCTGTGTGATTTATTTTTCCATAATGAAAACATAACCAATGATGCACAGTATGTTATTGTGTTGTTTGTGTGAACCTGCCGTCTGACACGCACAGTGTATCCTCACGTTTGTATCTTTACTTTGAATGAAGCACTGTTTCCTCTTTCAGTCACAAACTTTTATGTCCTTTTAAGCGTTTAAACAGTTTGAACTCGAGTGAATTCTGGATCCTTCCATGAAAACATCTTCACAGAGCAGCGAGCACTTAAAGCTCTCCAGTTTCAAAACGTTTCTCTAATGTAGGTCACATGAAGGTGTGTTCAGCGTTTCAGATTTAAAGCTTTACAATAACACCTTTTCTTGTTCACACAGTTTCTGTGTGTTTCTGCCAGGAGAAAGATCATTACAACTTGCAGGTCTGCCTGTTGGTTCATGCAGTTTGCAGGTGAAGAACATTATATATTTTTTCCCTTTCTTTCAAAATTGGATCAATCAAATCAGATCCTCAAAAACAAAAATCAAAAAATCAGATCTTTACTTGTTGGCCTCTTTTCTGTGCAGCACAGAGAAAACTGAGACTTTGTATATTGCGGTTATTTAAAACGTTTGATGTGGTTCAAGGCCTGTCAGAAAGTCTGAATTCTTCCTGTTTTTGAGGTTCAGAGGGTTAACATTAAGCTTTCTTCTCTCTCTCTCTCTCTCTCTCTCACACACACACACACACACACACACACACACACACACGTTAAAACACTGGAACACACTAACGGAGGAAAATCATTTTAATCAAAGTAAAAAACAAAAACAAACAGAATCCTCGCAGGACAGGAAAGAGATGAGGTCACTTCCTGTACAGACTTTCATTCATTACTTTGAAATTATATATTTTAAAAAACAAAACAAAACAAAGATTATTTACATATCCAGGATGTTTGGCTCATTTATATACATTCAGAGAAAATCACAGTTCTTGTGACAAAGTTCATGCTGATGACCTGAAGCAGTGAGAAGGATGAAGGAAAAAAACACTTGTATTTTTAACAACAGCACGAAAGAAGATTGTGTTTTTGTTATACTTAGAAAAATGAAGACATGGAATAGTTGTTTAAAGTTGTTAAAAATTTTACAGCCTTCCTGAAATGTCACACAGCTTACTGCTGATGAATCTACACGCTGTTGACCTGTGTGTGATTGTGTGTCACCTGACCTGTGTTTACATGCACGCTTTCACCTTCTAATCAAACGTGTGTATTAATCAGGTTCTTATCATGTCGACATGTTTACGGATTATTTGTGGTTTTGCCTGCAGCACAATGCTAACCTCTCTGTCATCAACGTTTCATTGCATCACCACCGTTGGCTTTTTTCAAGGACCACCATATGTGCAAGACCTGTTCCCATGGTAACAGAGAAAATGGAGGAGAAGCTTGTTTTCTGTCATTTTTATTTATGCAAACAGAGAAAAGCCCTTTTTGTCGTGGGGAGAGCGGTTGGATCTGGATGTTGCTGGTGAGCATTGTTTGTGTATTGCCGTTTATAAATTAGGTTGTTCGGTTTTTTTTTTTTAGGTTTTGCTTCCTGCCAGAAGGGCAATGTGGACAAGAGTGAAAATCAGCAAGTTCACACATAAATGATGCTTTTTTTAAAGAAGCTGGTTGAAAATGAAGGAGTGAGACAAAAGTCTTATATTGATGCAAACACAGCTGCATGTAAACATGAATATTTGTAGAATATTACCTCAAAAACTGAAACATTTTGTGCATGTAAACGCAGTCAGTGAGAGCTCAGGTCTTGCCAACAAAAGGAGACGTGCAGGTGAGCATGTTAGTCTGAATCTGTACTCAATTTTTTTATTTTATTTTTATTGATTTTAGTGTTTTCTTTACTGGCTACCCGATAAAGCTTCATGTCTGACTTGTTGCAGAAATGTGCAAACAAAAAGGAAAAAAAGAGAAATTGATGAACGTTTCTGTGCATTAGGAGGATCCTGACACAGATAACAATTAATGTGATTATTTATTGTTTAGTCAACAAGTGTAAAGAAATCCTTCATACAGTCAGATGAACTAGCTTCAATGTATAATGCAGATGTGTGTTTTTTTTTACATTTAATAAATGAATTTCTACTGATTGACTGATTCATTGACAGGAGCAGCCTGTAACGTCCTCCTGCTGTGGAGCTGATATCTGTGTGTTCACATATGAAGCTACGTCTGTTTCCCCCCTGATCACACTGAGGTAAAACTGAACCTTTATCCATACTTCTACTAAACTTTTAGTGCTAAGTTAAGCTAACCTTCATTCAGCCGTAGCTTCATACTGACACACAAATAACAGAGCGGTATCTCATTTGAATGTAAAGGTTCAGACGCTGTCATTACCTCCTACCAGGTGGGAATTTCCAACTTCCGGCTGAGTGAAACCTGTTGTTAGTCTTCATGTGTGGCAGTATGAAATGGTGTGTAAACCCAGACAGACTTCATCCTCCTCCTCCTCCTCCCTCATCTGGAGGATGTCTGTCTTTGACTGTCATGACGTGCCGTGCTTCATATTTAGGGATGTTGGAGGAAACTGCTGAGTAAGAACTCTTGCTATAAGGCATAATCCAGAAACCATAGCAGCTCCACGAATAGTCTGTGGTGAGTGGGCCGCTGCTCCTCATTTGGTTCTTTTTTTTTTTGGCAGGAAACGGAACGATAAGAGTTTCCCCAGAGGAGGTCCAACCACAGGGGCAACATCATGTCCATAAGTGGATTCTAGCTGACGGGCTGTGAGGGGTCTGCTGTCACAGACCGGAGGCCTCGGACGTACGGTACGGTCCGTTCACCTGAGATGAAGAGGATAGGAGATGAAGGAGTTATTCCCCATGACAACCACCCAGGTACAGTATTATTATGGCACAACAAACAAAGCAGAAGGTGGGCAGGGTCTGGTTTCTGTTAAGAAACAGTATCCTGTTGAATGAGAGTTTTATCTTCTCATGGAAAGCTACAATTATCGGAGGTAACTGGAGCCTCACCTGTACGTCTCTCACGCTGCTCATCAGTGTCATGTGTATGTGTATCAGCTGATACAGAGGAATACTACAGACTCCGGACCTGACTGTAACTTATAGTTGATCCTTGAAAAGGAGCTTTCAGGCTGCAATGAGGGAATCACTGATGACTCAGACGCAGCAGATAACAAGCTGCATTTTATATCTTGGCTAGTTGAACTTTTACGCAAAAAAATGAATATTTGTGTGCGTACTGACAGCTACTCATTAGGACATCCAGGATTTGCTCTATTTATCTCTCTGTGGGCTCTACATGTTCACCAACTGCTTACAGACTGCTTTATCTGCTGCAACATTTTAGAGCTTATATGGAGCAAAACAACACTAATAGCAGTCAGAATGAACCAGAACATTTCATTTGTTTGACCAGCCTAATCAATCAAATCAACAAATTCTTGAAGAGAAAACATAACGAGCAGCAATGTTGGTGAACTGCTCCTTTATAAGGACGACACTGATGCTTCCATCACCGCTTCATCCAAACAGCAACACCACGGACCATTACTATAGATTACCTAATTATATAAATTATATTACACACTGAGCTGCAATGGAGTTTCTGTTTGGTGTAACAGCACAAGAAGAAGTCAGTGTTTGCAGTCGTGCTATATTTAATTGATCTTGGCTCCATCAGCATGTCGTTTCTGAGTAGCAGAAACTCACAGACAATTGTTCGTATAAATGTTGCAGTCCAGCTGGCTGCAGAAAAAAATAAAATAAAACACACACACACTGTACTACAGTCTGAGAGGAGGACAGTCTATTGTGTTCACAGTTAAATTCTTGCAGAAGACTGAGGTTGACCTAAAAATACGTTTCCACTATGAGGAAGCCAAAACACAGCCGAGTGCACCAGCTGCACACAAAATCAGCCCAGAGATCCACAAACATACAACACACACCGATTGCACAATCAAACGCTTGTACTGTCTTTATCTATTATTTAAACAAGCTTCCTACTGCCTTTACATTACACTGGTGTCAGCGTCACCATGGCAACAAGAGACCAAAACCACCAAATCTAGTTTAAAATCAGCTCTGAATCACATTTATATACATATGAACGATGTGCAGCTCCCTCCATGCTGCCTGCTCACAGAGTGTTTACAAAAACTCCATTTAGGTAGATTTGTCTTGAAAAAGACTTCAGGCAGATGCTTCCTGAAGTGCAGCAGCAACATGGATCCAATATGTGGTTTCACATGTCAGATTGTTCTCCTCATGAGCTCATGTTGCCTTTCAGTCCTCATCCAGACGACAGCATTCAACAAAAGGCCACAAAGGATTTATGCTACAGATCACAAAGTCAACAGATTTATTCTAACCCCACACATGCTGTTTTTTTGTTGTTGTTTTTTTAAACTGCAGGTACAACCGATACTACAGTACAAACCTCTGCAGCAGCAGTGCATGCACAGGTATAGAAACAACTGAAGTATGTATTTTGTATAATAACATACAGTTAAGACACAAACCATCATTATTTTAT
>JAVQJX010216738.1:0-10648 GCA_036025115.1 Ambassis agassizii
CACACACACACACACACACACACACACACACACACACACACACACACACACACACACACACACACACACACACACACACACACACACACACACACACACACACACACACACAGCCAAGCCTGACAGTGAGTCAATACCTGACATTCATCATCTTAGTCCAGCCAGGTTTTTTAATTACAGCGATGAATTCTCTACATGGTTCCAGTCACCTGTTATCTAAACGAGGTTTGCCCATTGAGGGTTTGCTTTGTCTAGACAATGTGTAATAAAAAATGGTCATTGCTGTCTTGTTTTTTTTTCTGTCATTGGTGAATATCAAAGAATAGAGGAAAGACAAAAGTCAGAATTTGGAGTCACAGTCCCTGATGCAGACCTGAAACAATTAGGCTTTATTATTATGTGCCATCTCTCTGAAAATATGCAAGATGATTATTATACAAGCAATACAACAACTGCTGTATGGTGCCAGTGAATGTCATCAATATGGGTGTCACAGTGCCTGAATGAGGCACACCAGCCCTCTTTTTTTACGTGCCACACATGTATGCCTGCATAAAAACATCAATTTACTTAAATTACTTGTCATAGAAGCAGCTGTCCCGCACATCATCAGCGCATTGTTATACGTGATGAGGGCTTGATTAACTGCTCAGCAAGGGGATAGTAATCTCATATAGCTTCAGTTTCTGATTTTCATCAATTTGGTTATATAAAGACATTCTGATTGTTTTTCAATATGTTTCATTTGATAGTGAGACATGTTTAAAACAAAAACGGTGATCATGGGGCTTTTGAATATTAATCTTATACTCCTGTGGATAAGACATGATGGTAATGTTGAACACAAGACGGGATTGTGGGATACAGCGATCTCTGCAGTCTAGTAGTTGCATAACAATGACTTTCGAACGAGAGGAATTCATAATAAAAATGTTAAATGATGACGTATAAAAACAATGATGTTAATATTACTAGTATGAATAATAATAATGAGCGTTACATGAAAACTTTAAAATAATACACACAAAGCTGACTGACCATTCGGTTCAAAACAACGCGAAAGATAAACTACGTCCCTCTTCGGCTTCTGTACTGAACCAGGAAGTTGTTAAGTTGCTGTAACATTTTCATTCATTCTGTACAGTTTTGCATGTTGTTTTTCTCGTAACGACGCTTGTTAATTACTTTATTTAAAAAAAATGAGAAGAAGACCTGAGGCTCAATCATCAGGCAACGAGTCTACCACTGCAACTAAAAAGGTAATGGATCGTTTAGAGGAAGCCTCTGAAAACAACATGTGACAGCTCTGCTAGCTGACGTGCTAATATTTTTAGATTATCAAACTATTATCAAATCTACTGACAATATTTTATAGTGGTTTTTTTTGTTTTGTGTGACCGCTAAGGTTGGATAGAACACGAATTAGTATCTGTTCGCGTTCCTTTAGTTTATAAAGAATAATAGCCAGATCCCATTTAAAAACGCATTAATAAATTTTGTTTTTATGTTATTTTATGTTAATGTTATTGCTTAACTATACCTAGTCAGACTTTTACCAAAATAGTAAACATTCTGCGGCTGAATGATTGATGCTTTATTGTTTAATAGTAATTAGATGTTACTGAGTTATTGTTTGTTTGACATCTTACTACTTACATGCTGAAGACTGGCTTATAAAATAAGTTTACGTAAATCATTAACACGTTTGAATATTACTTTTTTTCCCCCTTCACATACACTAGGATCCAGATCAAAGACTGCACAGCCAAGCTGAAGCTAAAGGCAGAGTGTCTTATGGCTCAGTGCTCATAAACATCGGAAAGTGTTTACTTTTAATCATCATCATCCCTCCGTTCCTCAACTATGCTTCCCTGCAGAGGGAAGGACAGATGCTCCAGCCCAAAGGTTCTTTCATATAATTGTTTTTGTCAGTTTATTTCTATATAAACATGTCTGATTAGTTCTACTTTAATCAGCCTTTCAATGATATTCCAAAAACTGAAAAACACTCAGGCGATTCTGAGCTTTATTTCTGTTCTTTTTTACATCCAGATGGCCAGATTGTTGATGTTGGTTTGGGTCAAAAGATGCATCTTTTGTGCAAAGGAAGAGGAACCCCAGTCGGTAATATGGTGTCTACTGCTTTTTTTTTTTTTTTTTTGATTGCACGTTTCTGTATTTGCTGTCTCTTCTTTTCTGTAGTCATTTTAGATTCTCCGACTGGAATGTCTTCAGACATTTGGTTTCACATCCAAGAAAATGTTGCCACACTGACAAAGGTAGGGAATTCACTGAGTCAAATAAATGACTGGATTATTAAATGTGTGACTTGAAATAGTTCTGCTTTTCATTTATGTAGTAAGATAAGTGGACTAATTGTAACTGAAATAAATGGCCTCGATTCAAATAACACTGACATTGTGTGTGCCTTTGAAAAAATAAATACACTGTAGGGAATTTTCTCTGGAATCAGCTACTATTAATGTGGCCGTGTTGTTTGTTGTCAGGGTCATGGAAGGACAGTAAGTCTGCCACATCCTCTTTCCTCAACAAAGACTCAGTACAGCAGAAAGTGGAGGGTGACAGCCTGCCCCATGTTGTTTGTCTGAAAGCCAACCCAAATGAGGTCACAGGCTTATTGGGGAAGAGCCTAGATACATCTGAACAACTACATTACATAAACGGCAACAAAAACAACTGCACATTTGATCCCTGTATATGTCTTTTCAGAGCTACTCTGCTGTCATACATTTTTAACATGTTTACAGAGGACAGGGAGAGTTCAGATTCTTAGTGAGTTCATCTCATGTGTATGTAAGCCATGGTGTTAATACAAACAACTTCTCTTATGCTGTCCCTGTTTGTGACACTGCACAGGTTTGCACCTATGACAGAATGGGACTGGGCTTCAGCAAGCGGCTGATGCAGAATGAAACTACAGGGACAGAGAAAGTTTGGGGGGTGTCAACAACTGGACGGTCAGTATAACATTTTAACTGGCTGTCACTGTGAGGAGCATAAAATATGTGATGCTGCTTCTTTAGCTGTACATGCTGCTATACAGTAATTTTGTGACTTCTCCTGTTTTATTTGTCAGTTGGTGCTAAGTCAGTTGATATAATTTGTGCAAATCTAAAACAAAATGTTGCCAAACATATCATAATATAATAACAGGTGGGGCACTTATTGTAGGAAATGTCCACGGTGGAGGCTGTGCTGTCTGGTTAATTGCAACTCTTCGGTTTCTGTGGTTACCTGCTATAATGTCTTAGACAGTCCACAAATTGTAATTTAATTAAAGTTTTAAAAAGATAAACACATTAATATGATTTTCCTAATTACATTAGATTCATTTTGTTTCAGGATGATTATAATGTATTGGATAATTGCCTTTGTGTCCTTGGATGCTGCATACATTCTGCAGCATTTCTTTGGTTCTTACTTACACTACTGGCAAGGTCCTCCTCTTGTCCTCCATTTGTATTTTCTTGTTTCTATTTTCATGTCATTTGCTTTAAAATTCATTTACTGTGCATCCCTCTTCGGCTGTTGCATTTGGAGTATCAAAAAGGCTATATTCCATTGCTGGGGTATTGGTTTTCTTGTAATACCTGCACACTGATGGTCTGGAAAGTTTACAGTACATCAATTTACTGCTGAAGTTTTAATAGGCTCTTTTTGGTGGCATCTCTCCAATTCTTGGCTTGGCTATAGTACTTACACACACCCATATGTGTTCAGGGGAAACAAATCAGTCAAACAATCAAACTCACCTAACTAAATAACTTGTAGCATAGCTTGCTTCACTACACAGACATCAACACATTTCATCTCTGTTGTTGAAAATATTTCCTTGATAGAGAGGCTGTTTGGCCTCTATCAAGGAAATATTCATTAGTGTTCCAGCCAGAGACTGATGTGAGCCTCCACGGAACACACCTTAAGCCTGCCCTGCCCTGCCTCATGCTGCTGCAGGATTGTGTTGTAATCTTCCTGTCTCTGATATCGTAACGCGTTTGTCGAGCCTTTAAATCTGCCTAAGGGATGAGCAGGCGTGGTTCGCCGACGGTCAGCAGTCTAGTTTACCTTGGCATCTGGCCTGCAAAGCAGGCGGCGGCCTGTTTTAGATGCAAGCAATCAATTTCCCAGAATTCAATATCTGAGAGAGTTTGATGACTACCTAACCTTAACCCTTCAAGTCTTGTGAAATCTCTTCATTTCGTTGTGACATCTCAGAGTTGATTTATTAGCACAACAAACCCAGGACAGCAGATGGCTCTCAGAGAGGAGCTGCCGCAGCTCATGTAATGATGATGCTCCCCCAGATGATATAAGTTTGCTGGTGATTGTTTTTCCTGTGACATTTTGCGGGAAAGTAGCCAGCAGTCAACTTTTTCATTCTGTCAATGGCAGTCCTGTTTTTCAGACATAGAAAGTAATTAAATGACTAAAAATAACGCTTACTTTTCAATCAGCTGTTAACATTTTGTCTTATGAATATCTCATTTTTGCTTCTTAATGACTCTCCAGTATGTTCTTAATCAACCTGTTAATGAGGGGATTAGAGAATAATGAGATTAATGATGGCCTGTTGTAGTCATCTTTCATGTTGGGTGGCCTAGTGGCACCTAAAGTTGAATAAATAAACCTGCTGCCAGTTTGCAGTGCCCTGGTTTTGTGCAGAGACTGATGATTGCTGCTGTCTTGCAGGATGGTGGATGATCTGCACCGACTTCTACAGGCTGCTGATATAGCTAAGCCCTTCATCTTGGTTGGCTCAGAGCTCGGCGCACTTAACTGCAGGTTCTACAGCCACATACATGATGTGTAAGTACAATTAAAGTAAAGTGAGGATACTAGTGCTGTTAATTATGCAATTTGCTTTTTTAATATATGAAGCTATAGAGGACACTTGGATGCTGCCCACACTTCCTTGATCTGTGTTGTTTGATCAGCAGCAGCAGCAGGATTAAAGCACATATTCAATGTAAACAAAGTTCCTGATGACAGATAAGTAAACGCACAGATCCTTTTAATATATATCTCAGACATTATTATATATATATTTTATCTCATGCTGTTTATTTTAAATGGGTGAGATTGGCTGGTCAGATACAGAAATCCTGCAAGCAGTTCAAACAACATCCAAAATGTTTCTAGGAATCCAAAAAGTTTCTTGGAGTCCTGTACTGTGATAGGCTGGGATGTGTTTGTTGTTCCATGCTTTTGATGATATTACAGTCTGCTACTCATCTGTGATGTTTGAAATGAACTAAACGTCTAATAGCTTCTTTGTTTTAACATCGTGTCACATTATTTTTGTAGAATAATGCGCAACAATAACAGATAACATACAAATGTACTCTACAGATTTTAGCAGGCAGAACTGGAGGAAAATTGTTGAGGACTATTTTCTTCTGTGGAGTAATACATCACCAATATCTTCATGCTAAAGATGACAAACTTACTAAAATCTAAAGATGACTCATTTTAAAATTACTTAATACCAAATGGTACTCGGGGTGCTCAAACTCACTCTTTACAAAATATATTCCCCTGTCCATTTCATCATCCCTCATAAGTCACTCAGCTCGGAGACAACGTAGTGATTAACATGACGAGTAGCCTGTGCAAGGATGAAAGATTTAGTATTTAATCAGGCACAGTGTTGCAGGGAGAAAATTAAGTAGTGGTGAGTGGATGACACCTATCCAAATGGAAATATTGTCTGTGGATGTGGTGTCATATGTCTTGCAGGGACACAGGACAGACCAATGTACAGAAAGACAGACCGGATGACACCATCCATCTTACACTCATTACAGCCCAGGTCGGGAGGGTAGAGTGGACAAGGGTAGTCAATGTGTCTTACTTCATCGGAGTGAGTGTGTGTGTCCTCTCTTTGTCCTCAGGCAAGTGTCAGACCTGGTGCTGATTGATCCCATCCCAGAGGACGTTTTTGAGGAGGACCAATGGAAGGAGTACTGGTGAGTTTATAGGCATGGGAAAGACACCACAGTAGGGAAAAATATTAGCAAGGAAGGGGCTGAGGATGAGGAGGAAAGAGGGGAGAAGAAGAAAGCAGGAAAGGTTGTGGAGAAGTAATATCGAAGAAAATTGAGAAAACAAAAAAGAGCGAGGAGTATGATAAGGACCTCTGAAGGGCAGAGAGGAGCAGATAAAAAGTGAGAGGCAGGGAAGAGGAGAAGAAAAGAGGGAAATGTAAGAAAAAGAGGATTAAGACGAGGAGAAGGGAAGTAAAGGCACTTGCATGTTTCAAGCTCCAAACTCTTCCTGTATTGGTTTTTATGGTGAGAATGTTTATTATCTTTGCTGGGTGGGGCTCTTTAGCATGATTAATTAGAGGCAAAGGAAACTCATTAGCTGATCGCACAGTTTTAGCATGAAGCAGATGAGGGGAGAGTGAGGGTGGGACAGTGGTCGGGACTGAGTGAAAGAATGTGTAATAACACTGCTTTAATCCTCCAGGCGAGATATATGTTAAGTCCTAGTCATTGTCACAGCATATATCTCATTATACAATAATTATCAGACATAGGGGATGGGCTGTTATTAATGATAACGGAGAGTACAGAGGAGGACTGTTGGTAGAAGTGTCACTTATGCAACACCAACAATATCTCAGATTGTTTACATGTACATCGTGTCATGTGCAGTCGTTCAAAGGTATTTCTCTGCTGAAGAGATTATAATTAATCAGTTGTAATTTAGGAAGCCATGCTAAGCTTTTAGATGTCACTGATGCTATGGTGACATAATAAACAAATCTCCGGAGTGCGTCTCTGGCGTTTATGTCGCTTGGTGTACAAAGCAGATTTTCTCTTGCAGTGTAGTATTTGTCATTTTAAATGTATATCTGCCACTATGTGATTTTACAAAAATTGTAGTATTAGAAAACAATGTTGTTGCCACATCATTAAACATTGATTATAATACTTAAGTTATAAGAGATCATGACAAATATTCATTTTGAGACCTTCGACCAAAATGCACAAAACCAAATACAGAATAATATATTGAAAATCCACTTACCTTTTCTGTTGACAAAGTCAATGATAAAAACATGCCTGTAAAGTCAAAAGTGCATCCATAGTTTGGTCTAGTAATGTTAGCTCATAGCTTATATAAGCGAGTCAAGCAAGATAAGAAATGGATCTCGGAAAATGGCCTAATTTGTACGGGACTCAAAGTGGAGCAGCACCATTTATCAGGGCTATGTGTCCAATTATCCTCTGATTAATAGGCATTCATTTCACTGAGTACATGACATCCAATTACTGTGTGGAGAAGCAATGTAGGAATGAAAGACTTGAATTTAGTCAGTAAAAAAACAAGTTTATCATCTGTGCTTGATTTTCCACAGGGGAATAAAAATAGAAGCAGGAATGGGATTTACAGTATGTGAGATATACTCCACTCACCAGAGTCCCAGTGCCACTGGAAATCTTCAGCTTGCCTTTCTTCCATATTTTCCTCTTTCTTTTTGTTCCACTACATTGCGTGTGTTGTGATTTCTTCCTCTTAGATACGGGGTTATTAGCTGCTGGAGGTCTTACAGTATTGGGTACACAAAGATAAGTAATGCAGAAGGGAGCAGGGCTGTACCTGAGCAGGATTGTGATGAGACCGTATCAGCTTTGCTCTGGGACCGGAGGATTTACACATCAAAGACCAGCTCATTAACAGAGGCTCACTCCCAAAATTAGTTCTGTTACATCTTACAAAATGAATCACCACCATCTCCTGAGAACAGTGCGTGTCTGTGTGTAGGCGTTTGCTAGGGTGCACTTGTTGTAAAGGGTCAGCTTTCTTATTTGGGATTTTCCTGTGCAGACGTTGCAGCATGTGTCTCATCTCTTTGCGAGCATAGATAATGCAGCCTGATGGAAAAAATCAAGCACTGGGTCTAGCATCAGAGATTAGGAGAAGCCCCAACGCACGTCTGGACAAATTGCATTCAGAATGAGAGCTCAGGGGTTAGAGTCACTCTGTGCTGTTTTTTTTTTCCTCCTCATAAAATCAGACAATAACATTTCAGTATGTATTTACAGATCCCGTCTATCCCTTCATTTTGCCTTATACAGAAAAATATGTGGACAGACAAACTATACATCTCTATGATCTATGATTTCTCATGCGTGGCTCTCACAAAAGTGTAAAACCTTTTATATTGAACATTAAAAGCATTTGTTCCATTGTAGGAATAAAGATATTGTTTTTGGGAATATCACTTCACTGCTGTGTATGGCCGTGTATGTTAAAATATACACAATCCAAGCACAGCTCAGCAGCAGGTAGATAGTGCTCAGCCTAGCTTGGATGTGGTGAATACTTAACTAAAGGTTTTTGGTATATCTGTTTGATGTTACCCAATTTACTTGTCACTATTTCAACCCATCATTTACTGCATCCTGTCAGCCCACAACACTGTAAGCCAGTTAAATGCTAAATCAATTAGCTAATTTAGCTCATGTCAGAATGTCAGGGCAAGCAAATTTAAGCACTGTTGGCCTAGATAATTTCTATTACTGGACTCTGGGTGACCATTAATGCTCAGAGGTTCCATCTGGAATCAAACACTATCAGACAAACAAATATCACCATAAGAATGACTCTTATAATCTTTATATCAGGTGTTTAAAAGTAAGAATTTGTGTCTTCTCCCTTTCTGCAGGCAAGTGCATGGATATGGCGTGTAAAACTAATTTAGCCTATGGGGAATATATTTGTACAGAGAGCAGAAACAGCGGGGAATGCTCGCTCTTTAATGGGATGGCTCTTACCGTTTAATGAATGCTGATTGATTGGCAAACTATTCGTTTTAATCTACCATTACTGTGTTTAGTGCAGCTCATTTCTCAGAGGAGCACTTTAAAGTCTCCTCATTCCTTCCCTCTGCATCTCATCACTGCATTTATTTTTTTACCCGTTATTTGAGTTTGAAGCTGAGACACAAAACCTACACTTAAAGCATTTGTTTTTATTTGTTTAGTTGAAGATTGCTTTAAGCGTGTGATGCATGCAGGGGTTTGTTTGGTGGCTAGCCTCTCAGTGAGGGCCAAACAGCAGCAGCTGCAGGCCTCAACAGAATCCTGAGTCTCAAAATGGTAATGACGCTTTATGCAACATTTATAATTCCACCTGTCATGAAAGGAATCCACGCCAACACACGGCATCATGATCACATAAACATTTAAATTGCATTTAACGTATATATTTCACACTGTCTTCTAGCTGCACAGCTTGCTGCAGTGTGTGGCAGATAGACATGTTCTGCAGCTCACCTGGAGTCTGCTCTGTATGACAGGCAACGTATGACTGTCACTTTGACTGACGACCGTTCAGAGTCCCGCAACTGCTGCATTTAGTTTGATTTATAAGCCAGACAAGAAGACAAGAGGAGTGTTTCTATCCTTCTACATTACACTTTGTTAGTGGACAGATTTATAGGCTTAACAAAATTTCCTCTCCTCTCCTCTCTTCTCCTCTTAATTAGACACAGATTATACTACACTAGTTCATTTAATATCTTATGTAATCTCAGGGCTCTCTTGTTCTTGTCTCTTCTTCCTTCAATTGTAAACAGTAGCAGCCAGTGATGACATATCCACTCTCCCCCTCAGAGGCCATTTGCTTTCACTGTTTGCACCGTTCAATAACCTACTGGAGCCCAGCCCTGCTTTAAATCCCTCCAGGGATCCTTAGCTGAGATTGGCAGCAATCACCCAGCCGCAGGCCGATGGATGGATGAATGGAGGAAAACATGGGAGAGAAAAAAAGTTTGGACAGGTGAAAGTAACATTTAGTCAAAAACATGATCCCTGGTTTATTGGTCGGCTTTCCCTAACGATACAATAATTTAGCTGACGTTAGCTTGCAAGTGTATTATACTATATATAGTAGTGAACTGAATAATTTCCAGCTTCTTGCTTAGACACAAGATTACATGGCTAATGCGGTTTGTGATTCATCATGATTCACATTGTTGACTTCCACCCTCAGTCCTCTCCTGATTCAGCTGTCCCCCTCCCTTCCTCATCCTGAACTTCCCAGATGAGTCAGGAATGCCAATTAATTGTAATTAGAACCACTGTAAGCGTAACTATTGCTGTTACACTCCACTAATGAAGCAGGGCTACCATGGCCCCAGTGTATTTACCCCAGTGCAATCTATAGTATTGATGCTGAGAGAAAGGCATGGAAGCAGACAGGAAACACTTGGCTCAGTCTAACACTGTTGATGGTGCAAGAATGACACCTTGTGTTTGTGGCTGGTGCTGCACTATTAAATTGCAGATGCCTCATATTTTACAGAGTTTGATGGTTTAATGGGTTTGTTTATTTCCTGGTTCGAATAAAAAGGCTTTCACACATGATATTTGCCAGGTTTGCAAGGCCTCAAAGCTACAGTACATGTGATCTGATGAAAGTCTGGAATCTACAGAATTTGCCTTTTTGTCAGTAAGTGCAAAATTGGATAAAAAAAAAGTACATCATTAAAACTAATCATAATAGTGTTTGATTAAGGTTTCCTCATAAAGGTGCATATACTTTGAAGGAAAAAAAAGCTCCATTTTGGAACATGGTTGAGTTCCAAACTATTTGTGTGTCACAGCAATTAGTTATG
>JAVQJX010216751.1:0-16257 GCA_036025115.1 Ambassis agassizii
CACACACACACACACACACACACACACACACACACACACACACACACACACACACACACACACACACACACACACACACACACACACACACACACACACGTCCCTGAATGTAACACCAACCTTTGGACTTCACCACTAACCCTCTTAATAGCTCAATCTGATAGATCATTTAAAAGCCCGCTGAAACAGACAGATGGGTAATGGATTGCTTGACAAATCAATGCCGAGATCAATGAAGGACATGCATCAATAAATGGATAGGGAGCTGCTGAAATAGACACCACAGTCAATGTGGAACAGCGTAGGACATCATTGTGTTGAGCTCACAGTGAAGAAGGCTAATACGAGTGGCCCCGGGGCTGATAAGATGTCCCTTTGAATAATGCAGACAACAAACTGGCAGTGATAGCTAAACCTAAGCTTAGCTGCTACAGTGTGCCTGAATGGAGCTGTGCACGTACACACACATACATACACACATTGACTTTTCTAACGTCAGACCAAGACTTCAGAAAATTTCCCGATGAACGTGACACGAACAGATTTAGCTCCCTGTGAGGCCTGTTTCTGTAAAGACATGGGAACAGTAGGACACATCTGTGTTTTCTGTACAAAACACCATGTCCCAGGAATCCCTTCTCTATTCTCACATTATGCACAAACAGCAGGCCACCTTCAGCAGGAACAAGAAGTATTTTTCTCTGATAAACAAACCTGTTATTTTCAGATGCTGAGCTATCGTTCTAGGACACATGGTGCTGCGGGGGAGCGACTCAACCACAAATGTTGAACTTGTGTCGGACTCAGGTGGCGCTGTGACTGGACTCTGAGTCATCGCTGCAGCACCGGACGCTCTAGGCTTGTGGTTTAAACGTCCAGCAGTGTGAGAGATCCCACTTAACTGATAAGTGCACTTAACACTGATGTCAGCTGTTGTGAAAGGGCATCATCATAAAGAAAAATGTCTGTTTCTTGATCAGCTTCTGTGCTTCTTGGACAACCGAGTGCTAAGACACTACAGCTGTTTCGCATGGGCCTGTGTCATAAATCTCTGGTGAGTGGATGGTTTAAGGGTGGGTGCTAAGGAGCAGCTGTACTCGTCTAAAAATAGCAGCAGGGCTGCTGCTGGACACCGTGTTAAAGCTCAAGATGCAGTTTAGCACAAGAAGCCTATCAACAGTACCTTCCACCTGCATTAGGCTGATTGGGCCTCACATCAGCATTACAACACAGGAAGTGACTGAGCGTTGTGCAAACTGAACATCCGCGCATGTCTGACTCACATACCCAAACAACAGGCAGATCCTGACCACACAATTCAGACACACTTCATTTTCCAATGAGCTGAACATTCATTATCAGTGTGTCGTGGCCTGAGGCAGAACGCTCCCTCCTCGCTGTAGTGACAACCGCCCCGATGGAAAACAAAGCCAAGGTGGCACAGAAAACATGAAGTCATTATGACAGGCAGAGTTCAGCAGCGCAGGACTCAGCACATTTTATCACTGTTTTCTTTTTGTCAGGTTCTTTCTCCAAATTAAAGAACGGCCTGAAATTCCTGCATTCAGCCTGTTCGAGCTGATAAAACAGGAGTGCACGTATGAGATTGCTTGTGTGTGTGTATATGTGGGTGCACACCTGTTTGGGTGTACTGTAGGGTCAAAGTAATTGCTTAAAGCAGAGGCTTGCAGTGTTTAGAGATGCCAAATTGTACCTCCGGGAGTCACTATAGCTCACAATCTGACTAATGAAGGCCAAGTAATCAAGCTTCAAACTCATCAACCATGTTTGCTGTAATTAAAAGGTTTATGTTCAGCATCAGGAGAGCCGTTTGACTCTGTCAGTCTGTGTCACAAGTCAGACCTGATTCGGGGAAGCGGAGCATCTTCAGAACTTTAATTGTTCATTTAGGTCATAAAATAATAAAAACAAATACATTCAGGTACAGTCAGAAATTCACTCAGTCCACCTCACACGCAAGCATTGAGGGAACCTACGTACGTTTACACGATGATGGATATAAATCCAATAATCAATTGCGTGACTGTGTTTGTCTGCATCATCCTGATCTGTGCGGTCCTGTGGGACTCTGCAGGCTTGTGAGGAGGACTGTAAATAAATGCTGTCATACTGCACACACACTTCACATTTACTTATTGGCATTCAGCATTTATTAGAACCCTCTAAATCCAATCAGCACTTATTTTTAATGGGTTTTTTTTCTGAGTGGACTGCACAATAGCACACACACTCTGATGAATTACAGCTTAACGCAATAGTTGGTAGGATATAATGTTACACCTTCTCATCAGACATGCTGACATCCACAAGGATTTTACCCAGCATGCAGCAGCAGAGGTTCTGCCACTACAGTTCTCAAGGGAACATAAGTGACCTGATGAGGACATCAGACAGTGACTCTGTATCCAGTGTACATCTGAATTGAAAAACTGAGATTTTACAGTTACTGTACAATAAATATGCGTATAATATGGATTATTCTGGTGAGAAATGAACCTTTGTATTTTCAGAGTGTTTCTGTAGGAGGAGTAAAGCAGGACACAGGATGAACCCCTGAGCTGTTTTTTTTTTTTTTTTACTGAGGGCAGGGCTCTCTCTGCTGGCTGAGTTGTGCAAGTGTTACAGCTAAACCTCACCACATGTAAGACCCGTGTTAAAACAGGCACTTTCAATTAAGGTAAAAAACCAAAACAATTAAAATATAAATCATAGTTATAGTGTTTTAATTGTCCCTTGTGAGGTGAAACACGCTGGTTTCTCTGTTTGCCAGTGAGCCGAGCCTAATGCTGTGGGTGCAGACCGCTGTGTTGTGGATCCCCCACTGCTTCCTTGATTACAGTCAGTGGTTGCTTTGCAGCAGCCAATTAAAATCAAATACCATTCTCTCACATATTACCGCCATTGTATTTACTTGTAGATCAATTCCCTTCAGCTGCGCCATTTTACATAATGAATGCAGAGGCTTTTGATGTGTTTGCCTGGTAGGAGATGCACACACCACAGGGGGAGCCGCCGGTGGGCCCGCTGTTCTCACCTTATTGCCATGTAATAGTTTAAAGTGTAGGCCATACTGAGTCTGAACAGTGGTAATGTGGTGTGTTGTGTGTGGAATTTCATTGTTCACTTCATTGTTTGAAATTCATCAGTAAAGCTACTAACTGTAATAATTCTCTATCGTTATATTTCAGAAGATTTAGTAGATTTCTGATGCGCCAACTTTTCTCACACAATAAAACCTGCCATTAACCATTTGATGATAGCTGATGTGAGTGCCATGTTCGTGGTCATTAACAAAAACTAATGAAAATGTATTCATCCATTAATCAGCTATGGAAGATAATTTGTTTGGTAAAATGTATTGTAAGAGTAGTTTATGGAGGCACCCGATTATTGTCACTTATACACTGAGACCAGCTGCATGCAGGAGCAGTCTGTGCACAGCAACATATTTATAATAAACTTCCAGATTAACATGCAACTTTTTGAACTGATCAGTACGATAAGGATTAGATGAGTTGATTACGGATATCAGAAGAATAGACTCTAAAAAAAACCTCAGAGTGGTTTTGTCTGTATCTATATCTAAATCTATATTTGTAAAATACCAGTTATTGCTGATATGCTATATATAAGAATTACAACTACACTATACATTAATAAACATTTTGTATCTAGTAAAACTATGTATTTTACCTGGACTGGACATTCATAAGAAAATCTTTTTTTTTTTCAAAGTATATGCAGATCTTTTGTTTACAGTAGACACATATTGAAATTGCAGAGAAAATAGCATAATGTGTCTCAAAAGCATGATTTCATATCCCTGTGACTCATAATGTACTGAAGCCACATCCAGCAGGTGTCCTTTTGTTGGAATTAAAACTATCTGTACATCTTGTTATAGAAAAATGACACCTCCTCAGTGTAGTTAAACATTACTCACCTAAAGCTGAATGAGTAATACATTTATAACTGAGGACTCTCTGAGCACACTTTACACCAGAGCCAAAACACTGACGTGATTCTTTACAGTTGGACCTTTGTGCTTCAGTGCGAGATATGAGTGAAACACTGTTTGTGCTCAGCTCATCTAATGTACAGCCATTTCATTTATGTGATTATTACTGTTTGACTGATGCATAAAGGAGCTTATTTATTGAAAAGAATGTGTGAAAGAGACAGTGAAAAAAAAATAATATAATGCCGTCATAAAATCCCACCTGTGCGTGTAAAGAAGTGTGTACTTAATATTCTTGCTAATCTACGCCTGTAATCTGCGACAGAGCTCCTTCTCCAAATCACCCTGGACAGCAACTGTGATTGGCAGCATAATCAGCAAAGGTGCCAGTATCACAGATGCCGTCTCTCATCTAATTGCACGAAGGCACTGCAGTGCATAAGGCGCAGGTGCTCGTCCTCTTTGTGTATTCACTTTGGCGTGGTTTGCATCTTTGTGAATCCTGGAACGTCTGAGTAAATATTTTCTGAGCGCTTCTCCATGACTGCAATTGAAACTGCAAGGAGGATAAAAGAGAAAAAACAAAGGCTTCATAAGTAGAAAATGTGAAAACAAAGCTATATGACAGGAAAATAATGATTTATTTTTAAGGCACAGTGTGTGTGGCTTCTGATGTGGTTACAGCAGTTAGACAAAAAAAAAAGGCACTTGAATGCATTTTCACTCGTACTTCAGCAGATATTCATCCATTATTGCACCGTGTCTTTGGTAGAAATTTCTGCTAAATGTTAACGTCAATAACAATTCTGTTACCTCTTCCACAGAAATTGCTTCAGCATGGGCAGGAAAAAAAAAACACCAAAACAGGCACTGTAGAAAATTAAACAAAGAAAAAGACGCCAAAAATAATTGAATTAGAACAGAGAAAATTGGCAACAGCTCTCAACCCGCTACCATCCATCACTACAATCCTTGAAGATTAACTAGTGTACACATCTGGCTCTTGGCCATGTGCCCATGCCTGCATTTTCAACAGGCAGTGTGGGATTCGGTTCTTTGTGTATCCTCCGCCTGCTGTGAGCTCCAAGCCCCTGAGTCATGTTGGTGACGTCCGCTAGCTCTCGCCTCTCGGACAGGGCACTCACCATGTGTTCCAGCTTAGAGCGGATGGTCGAGTAGTGGTACTGACGCTCTTTGGCCAGCTTGTGGAAGCAGTCCTTTAAAGTGGTGTCTGGAACTTCCTGGGTGGCCAAGAGCTGCCTGGAAGAAGAAGAGGGAGAGGTGTCCCTGTTTGGCCCCGTGGTTGTTGGTGTAATAAGGCTGAGAGGTTGCGTGAGTTGGAGGTCAGTTTGGGTGTTGCTGTCTGTCACAGAGTGCCTTGTTTGAGTCGAGGCGTGGCAGCAGACCGCAGCGGGGGTCGCTGCCTCATTCTCTGCCTGTGGCTCTGCAGGGAAATGCTGAATGGCGCTACCAGCCAGGATCTCCTCCCGCATGTGCCGCTGCTCCGTCCAGTCCCCATCTAAAGTGGAGGAGTCCGACGCTGGGCTGACTTTGTGACGATCTGGAGATGAGGGCTCACATGGAGGCTGCACCACTAATGTCTGAGGTTTAAGGCGACTGGGTGTGCTGGTCAGACACAACAGCTCTGCAGGCCTCACTCTGACCAGGTGAGGAGTGGAGGAGTGTTTGATGACGAGGTGCTCATAGATCGCGCTGCTATGGATACTTGGAGGTGCGCGTGGGTTTATAGGTAGAGACTGGGCGTAGAGGATGCGGAACTCCTCATCAAATTTTTCTGTTATCTGCCCTGAAAGCTCAATCAGGTTGCTGCTGTTCAGCTTGCCATCAGTCCAGTTGAACCTGAACAGGAATGGGATTTCAAAACATGCATCATGTGACAGTAAAGGAGCCAAGCAAGAAAAATGTGACAGTCAGAATATTCAAGCTGGTCTATACTACAACTCAGGCATTTTTAACTTTATATTAAATGGTTAGCAGGCTCTTACTTGTATGAACCTGTAGCCACTCTGTTCCCATCAATCAGCATGAACCTCTCGTGAACCTTCCCAGTAATCCTGGCTCCAGATCTCATGTAATAGGTCGTACCAGTTATGGTTCGCACTCTCATTTGCTGCAAGGATTAAGGACATATTTGAATATGATGCCACTGGATGTTCACATTGTGAACACAGAGCCACACCCAGACTAAGTGAACCAACCACATACCTGAAGGTCATCCAGGCGAACGCTGACATTTCTGCACATCTTGAGGAAAGCAGGAGCACATGATTGGTCCAACAGGATGTAGACAGGGACTCTGCGGAGTGTGCATGCCTCCTGAAGATCCTTAAAGATATCCAGGTCTGTCAGGGAGTCTGTAACTATGGCAATCACCTGCAGTGGAAAATTACAAAGGTAATATAATAGAATTCCTTTTAGGGCTGCAGCCGTGCTCTCCCAGATGTAGCGCAATTGTGTTTTCATTATGATCAAATACACGGCCTTATTCAAACAGAGCTACGAATCTCTGTCAGACACACGCCTTGTAATGTGTGTGCTGATGAGCTTTCTATTGACTGTGGTCTGTTACCATGGCAATCAGCCGTAACGCTTGGTCAACAAACAAATGACTTTTATGCAGGAGACAAGTAGGTGCACTGTAGGGTATGCCTCCATTTTCCCCGTGCTTTGTTTTGCACCGAGATTTTCCCTTTTTTCACAGGGAGGAATGGAATTTCACATGCTGTGGTAAAGGTTGCATGTCGAGGATTAGACACGGATGTTTACATATCTTAGAGTTATTGCTTGAAACTGGCGTTATCCACATCCAGCTTTGTCAGGAGCACCACGCCTTATTTGGATGATAGAATGTGAATGCTTATTTTTAAGAGAGTGTGTAAAAATAAAAAAATAAAAAAGAGAGAGAAAGAGAGAACTGAAATCCACAGAAATACAGGCTGTTCCTGTGAGCTGACCAGCCAGAGTGTGTGTACACGGTGTGTTGATACAGTCAGTGGCTTCTTTGTACAATAAAGACTGTGTGCAGTGAGTGGTTTAACATTACAAAAGAACAAAGGATGTTACAGTTAGACTTGGACTAGAATATTTTTCTAAGGTTTCAACTGGGTTGCCAGCTCATTCCATTGTATATAAAGCTGTAAACTGGAGAGAAAATCCAGTGTTTAAAGATTTCTAATGAAAGAGAGAATGCAAACTTTCACAGGAAGAAACAAAGCAAGTCGAGGCACATCTGGTGCGCAGGTTCTTCACAGGCCTGAGGTGCTGCTGTAGCCACAAACTCCCTTTATGCTGCTTATAGAGTGGAATGTCTCTCTTTTCAAAAGGAGAGACTGTTGACACATCCGGTCAGAAATATCACAATTCTTTTCTTAAATATGCCTTTGGTCAATGATTTTCTCTCATCAAGATTTCAGAAATGTTCTAAAATTCAAATGATCAAAGGATTTCCACAGGGAGGCTCTGAGGAGTATTTTAAGGATGGTGCAAAGGAAAGAACGGTTTCATTCAGAAATGAATATGTATCTATTTTGAGGTGGGAGATAAGTTTAAGTATCACCTTGCCTAATCTGGCATAATACTGAACAATATGCATGTTGTTTCAGTCTGGGCCTGAGAAACAGTGGAACACAGCCCCATGTGAGGAAGTGGATTTCAGGGAATTGAATAGTTTATAATTAGTTGTTGTTTTTGTTTAACCATACCTCTTTCGCACTTTTAATCATGCGCCTCGCGGCCTCCTTGCAGCTGTAAATGCATTCTCCGTAGCTCGGCTGGAAGTGCGCCACGGCCCGTGTGACTCCCCGGTAGGATCCTGCAGTGAAGGCGGGCCACCCGATCTCAAGCAGCGGCGGCTCCACGTCTGACACCTCAGGGAAGTATGTGAGAGAGGAGCAGTCCAAGGAGCTGCTAACCGACTGGCCCAGCGCCTGGTCGTCCGCATGGAAGCACACGCACCGCGGCGGCACGGCGGCGCTCCTGATCCGCTCGATCTCTTCGTCTGACAGAAAGTTGGGGATCCTCTCCCTCCTGAGAAACTCATGGAAATCATCTATTCCTGCGGAGAGCAGCTCCTCCAGAGCCAGCCGGTGCCTCTCATTGTACACCTCCTGTAAGTTCGGCTCATCCGCCGTCGTGCGTTTTGGACCCAGCCTCAGAGGCGAGTCTTCCAGGCACTGCGACAAGGCCATTACTGCCTCGGCTCCTCTCCGCCCTTCACCTCTAACGGTCTCCGCCGTACCTCAGCAGGTAGGTAACGTTTTGACCTACAGGAAGACAAATTCGTATTTTGTTGTTTCCCTCCGTTCCTGTCGCTCCTGGATCCGTATTGGCTGTCCAATAGTTGTGAAACTGGAATGGCGTCTCCGGGCTCGTCAGACGGGGCTGTCAGTCTCCGTAAAGCCGGTTTCATTGGCTCATTTGGAGGCAAACAAGCCTCCTGTTCCTCCCCCTGCTCCGTCCTGCTCCGGTTACACAGCAAAGAGCAGCACAGAGCAGCGAGCTCTCACTCTGTGCTGATAATAACACACACACATATGATTGAAATGTGCTTAAATGTATAAAGCAGGTTTGTTTATAAAAAAAATAATTATGTTGAGGTTTACAAACAAAGGTAAGCCGTTTAACAATAGTCAAATTTCAGGAACACTGTATTAAAATGTACACCTTAATACAGACAGAAAAAATGTTTCTTTTTTTATGTTTGGTCTGAGTGCAGTGCATTTAATTCCAAATGTATTTCACAGAAGCAATAACAAAGTTTATACAGTTGTGAGGTTTTTACAAAATAAAAAGATTTTTCAAGCCTCAAAGGCCTAAATGACAAAATCTGAAACATCCAGAACACACAGATTATATAGTTACTTAGGCAACGTCTGAACCCTGTCAGGACAACCTGTGAGGGAAGAGAAAATCCATGTTTTGTAAATAGAGGAGGCATCTATTGACTCTATATGTTGATCCTGTCACACACCGATGCTGTATTTACAGTGTGTACATACTGTGGCCTCCCCTAGCTGTTCCATATCCACACAGCCTAGTGTACACACGTCTAAATCTGTTATATTACTGGGCCTGTGATATTTTTAAGTAGACATTTAATGTCCATAATACTCAGAGGCTTTAGAGTGACCTTATCACACTTGATGCTATTTCTGCACTATTACTAAGATTCCTCTAGTGTGCTGGGTTTTTTTCAAAAATGTTATCCATAATGATCCTCTTAACATGTTTTTATTAGATCTCATCCACAGCTATAGTCTGTGTCTGTTTTGTGGCCTGCGCGCTTTTCTTGGTGCGCTTTTACGCAGAAGGCCAAGGTCACGCAGGATGCAGCCTATTTCACACCACAACAAGTCTTAATATTTTGATTCAAGAAAAATATACTCTCATTTCAGCTGTAAAAATGTGCAAGAGAAACTAGGGTACTGTTAAGTAAATCTTCACAGTCTTCCACTGTTACGCGTGTGCGTAGCCTAACTGTCTATTTAAAGCCGGTAGACTATTAGGCCTGTGCTTTAAATGACAATTCCCACAACGATTAATATTCATAGTAGCCCATCAAGAGATTTTTTTTTCTAAAGACGACAGCCATCTATTGAAAAAGCATGTGACCTAATTAAGAAGACCTTTTTGGTGATGAAGCAGAGTGAAACGGCTCATCACTCATCAACTCCTGTCATATTCCAGATTTAAACACAATACAGTCCATGTGTCCATCCCGCTCCGCGGCGCTTTGGAGCTATGTATACCCAGCCTGTTGGCTTTACCCCTAGAACGATATACCCAAGTGTGCACTGGGCTCAGTCGGCTATATGTACCCTCCTCCCTCTTCTACACACACATGCACACACACACATCCCCATCTCATCCCCGCCCCTCTCCAAAATTTTAGATGAAAGGGCTTTTGGATTTTGGATGACGCTCCGTATCACGTGTTCATAGGAAATACACTCGCTATAATTTTTTTGGAGCTGCCTCGTCCTGCGCCGCCGATCGTAGTTGTTTTGCTGTCTTCATACAGTGTAGCTGAGGGGTAGAAAGGTAATGTAATGTAATGTACCTTACCGTGGCCACTGACGGGTTCACGCCAGTTCACCGGGTTCACTTGAGGAGAGCTCCCACCCCCTGTTCGCCTCCTCTTCTTCTCAAAGCGCAACGATCGGAGCTAATCCAATATTATTCATTTATATATTAATGTCGGATTCCATTTTTCCCCACCGACTGCTGAGGTAAGGACACATCTACTCTTCCACTACACGACTGTGACTCCGTATTGTGCGAGGTGCGATCTCCAAAGTTGTTTACAGGAATTATGTGTCGCTATTGAATATTGAATTTTCATCTGGTGCTGTAGTGAAGGCAGTTTATATGAAGTCGCCAATGTATAAAATGGCGACAGTAGATGGAGGAGGGGGTGGAGGATTTTTTGGGAATATTCATAAGGTTATATAGAGTGCCAGATCGCCTTTGGCAAGTCTTCTCGGAGCAGTGCGTTGCCCCACAGGCGTGTGAATGGAGTGAAACGGGTTAACTCGTCAGTTTGTTACTGTTACAACAACGGAGCCTCCGTCTGGCCGAAACAGCGCTCCTTCTCGCGCTATACAATGTGGCGTATCTGCTTATTTTATTGCACAACGCGCTGTATTTCCCCACTGCGCTGTGAGTGTGAGTGCGTTTAGTTGTGAAAGACTTCTGAACACGGCGCTACATCAACTGTACGCCAAGTATCAATTTTCCTGTATTGATCACCCCCCCCCACCCCCCCTTTACAAATTTCTTCCTCTTGCCAGAGCAGAAAGGTAGGCCTGTATCTCTATTCACAGGACTCCTTTTCTTTCATTTCCTTCTCTTCCTCCTACCGACATGTGCTGCTGCCTTACGCGCACACTCTCCCTCTGTCACACACACACACACCAAACATACACAGTATACAGTAAGTGGAGCTGTTCGTTTTCCGCTGTTATTTTGCAAACTGTGGATTATCAGTGAGGCATTGTATTAAAAAAAATATCAGTTCCTACAGGTCCATCTTTTATCTGTACATAAATATTGACCCAGCTTTGAATGCCATGTGTCTCCCTCTGCCTTTAGGAGAGGGACCTCTGTGCTGACTAATGTTGGCTCTGTGAATCATGTGTGGGTCCAGTGTCCACAACACAGGAGACAACCTCGAATTACTTAAGCTAGACAGCTAGACGAGCATGATTCACTGGTAATTTTTGGAATGTAATTTTAATTATTTAAGCTTGTTACATACAATGTAGGTCATGGAAATGACTGTGCAACTTGAGGTTTTCCTGAGAGTGTAGGTGTTGTGGACTCCCGGGTGTGGAGCATGGTCCACTCTCCAGTGAGCATTTTCTGCACTCCGATAGTTCATTTGCAGGCGTGTGTGATGGCTGGAAAAACAAAGGTAAATGAGCTCTTGCTGTGCAGCTCCAGCAGGCCGGGTTCAGTTTGGCCCGGTGAGTTGAGTGTGTGTGGAGGTTTTCACTCCGGCAGGACCCTTACACTGGGGGAATGTCAATTCCCTTTTGTGGGTCCCTGGGAACGGTCTTCAATCTCCCTTCTCGGAACTGCTCTAATGAGGCCAGGCATATTGCCTTTCATCCCGCACTCCCTGCAATTAGGCACAGCTCATAGTTTTCGTTATGGCCACAACGGAGTGTTTGTATACACAGACACAATGTTGTGGGCCAAGAGTGCCCACTCGGCTCATCTCTGCGCAGGCAACCCTTCGTATACCTGGAATACTGTACTTTTCAGGATTTGGTGTTCTGATTTGGAGCAGCAGACTCTGTAGAGGTTATGTTTGTGTGTGTGCCTCCCACAGCTCAGAATGAGTCCTGTGCCAGAGAATACCAAGGAAGGTCATATGGTCATGATTTGCAGATTTAGCTGACATGAAGTGTACAACATTCCTTGATTTTATAAGAGAAAATCAACTATTTAATGCCAACCAGATCGATTTTACAGCCATTTTTTTTTCTTCTCTAAATACAAACAAGCATTCATGATAGCAGCGTACCTCATGATCCTCAAATAAAATTCTCCGGAACACAGTGCAGAGTTTTATTTATTCTCTCATCAGAAAGGATTCTATACAGGTTCACTTTTATTTGGGTCTTTCATCCCTTTTTGTCGCCGGACCAATGCCGTATCGAAGCCCAGACCGCTCAAAAGCTTCACTAAAACAGCATGTTTGCACAGTTCCAACCAAAAGAAACGTCTGTGCACTGATGTGGGGTGAAAAAAAAAACCTCGGGGCTTGTGGGGGGAAAGAGCCCCTGCCACTTTCTCTGTCCCATGCAAGAAAGGTTTGGTCAGCAGGAGCTGGCATTTGCCAGGCTTTGGCAGTTAGAGGAGGCTGTGATGTCAGCCATTTTAGGATGGACAGTACAATGTGCGGTATGCCGCCATCTTTCTTCCTTTTTTTAAGTTGCCAAATGAATGCCTGTAGTCTTGGCTACAGAACTGAAGAAGTTATTCATCAGAAGTGATGTAAAAGGATGCATGACTCAGATTTTTTTTTTTCTCTGCACTCCATGGTTTATTTGTCTGTCATTCATCTGGACCACAGATAGAAGGGTTGGAAGAACAATGTAAGATTTCAACAGTGAAGCGCTCATATCAACACAAAACGGGGGCCGTCCAACCAAGATGCTCAGACAGGCAGGTATGTGCTGTATTCCCGTCTCAGGATCCAGGCCTCAGCACTGATTTAATGAGACAATAACAGTGACAGAAGGTCATTTGTAGCCCGTTCAGCTGCGATATTTCTTTCATACGCATAACAACAGTGCAGCAGAGATTTTTGTGTCGCTACCACGTGATTGGAAAAGAGAAAAGGGCCTCACCCAAAGTTATCTGAAAGAGGCTCGGACCGTGAATGGACTTTTCAAAGATGGCTGGCAGGGCATGTGGATTAAGTTTGTCCTGCACCGGATGCAGTCCAAGGAATCCAGTGTGTATCTTTAGGTTGGTGGGTGTGGACGAGGGACTCTGCTCTGTGTGTGTGAGAGGGAGAGTGTGTGTGTGGCGTGGTGGGCAAGGGGAAGAGAGGGGTTGCCATGGCGATGTTAACACATGAGTGGCACCACCGACCGGTCTCCCAGTGGACGAGGCTGCAGTCATGGAGGTAAGGGGGGGCGAGCGCGTGTGTGTGAGGAGGAGAAGGACGCGGACGAGCTGGCGGCTGACAACACCTGCGTCTCAGACGCTACTACACACAAACACACCCATGTAAAGGAAAATCGAGACAGAGACTACACACTGGAACCTCTGCGTATGTCTTCAGCTGGACATGCGGTTAAGACTTGCACGCTTGTGTTAGCACTGTGCTAATGACCCTTATGACTCTGAATTGTTTTTCAGTACACGTAACACTGGTGCTCAACACTTATTCATGCTGGCAAGCATGCAGTGCCATTCTCACACAAAGATGTCCCCAAACTGAAACCTGTCCACCCATGCTGTCGAGTACAAGCCCACGTTGGTCCACAGTGGCAGCATGATGGACACAGGAGACACCCAGACACGCGGGAAACACAACAATCGCAATTCGACAGTCAGCCGTCTAAAGGCTCCCAGCGCTGGATCACGTTTCCCTTATAAATGAGGCGCCATTGTTCCCAATCTCTTCCCTGTGCAAGACAGTAATTGCTCTCTGTCTCTGGCTTATATTTGGGTGTACAGCTGATCCACTCACATGACGTTAATCTATTTAATGGACATTTGGCAGAAAATGTTCCAGCTAAACAGATTTTTTTTGATCATTCAAATGTATCAGGAGTTCCCCTCTCTGCCCCAAGCCCCACTGGACGGCAGGTCTTTTTTTGTGCAGGAAGGGAGGGGGGTAAAGGGGGGGCTGATTATTTTTCACTATTTTTCATGACGTTTAAGACAGCCGCAGATCACTGTCAACGTAAATTATACAAAGAACAAATGTTGTCTGTCATAAGTGAGAGAATTTATCGTTTTGTTTTTTTAGCTCTTTTGCGACTGTCACACTGAGAGACTCCTTGCCAGTTATTCAGTTCAAAGAGAGAGCTTTTCAGATCGGTGCAGGTGCTAAATGTTGTGGAGGTGAGGAGGGAGTGTGTGTGTGTGTGTGTGTGTGTGTGTGTGTGTGTGTGTGTGTGTGTGTGTAGATGTGTGCCTACGAGGTGTCAGCGGGGAGGAATATTGAAACAGCACAGCCTGTCATCATCATCAGTCATCCTCTCACTTCACTCCCAAATGTCTGAGTTTTGTCTTCCTTTGTCCTTCTTCCTCCTCTAGCCTTCACATTCTCATTCATGTGACAGGCAGCACAACAAAAACACCAATCTCTGTTTGTTAATGTCAACTGTAGGTGACCCAATGATCTGGGAGTGTCTGAATCAGTGGACTGTTTTGAATTAAATTTTAATGTCTAGCAGCCACTTTGCAGCGTCGCCTCTCTTTTCCTCTGGTAGCAGCTTGCTGTAGATTGGGCATGTTTTTCGTGTTGTAATATTGTAATTACTGCAGCAGTTTATGAGGTGATGAAAGGGAATACATGCTGGTCTCTTTTAACTGGTTTGCTGAAATGGGAGCAGCACGTTCGTCTGTATGCCATTTAAAAGTATAGAGAATTTAATTAAATATTAATGAGATGTAAATATAATATTGTTATGGAAATGACAGTGTAAGAGCACAGAAAGGGGGGGGGGGTGGTCCCTCCTGTAAACCTTAAAGCTTCTATTAAATCAGGCGGAACGTATAAACCCCATCAGAATTTAAACCTAGCCTAATCCCATTTGTTTTGAAACGGTTGTTTTTGAAAAGTTGAATGGTTCAAACGTGGGTTTAGTCCAGCGAACAAGGCCTCTCTGCTTACGCTGAGCGTGGGTGTTCAGAGAGCATGTCTGAGAGCTCTGCCACTTTCCCTCACTTCAGTTACGACTCCCTTGGCCTGCTCAGATGAAAAGAGTTTCCTCCCCCTGTGCCACAGAGTCAGTGCCAGTGCGAGGACATATGACACACCGGGGACAGCGATCGTCTGAGCGTTGTCTACCTCGCCGCTGAAACACAAGGCCGAGCTTTTCAGAGGGAACCATTCAATGGCTCCCTGTCTGGGAAGCCCTTGTCTTGTGTCTGATCGCACGTCTCCCTCGCCAGATAAAGCAGCCCATTCTTTTGATAGGTGACCTGATTCTTTATGTAACCTTTCTCAACTTTTGGCTTGTCTTGGGTTTTCTCATGCAGGAAGTGGAGTGTTTTTTTCGGGGAGGGGAGCCTCAGTACTAGGCCAGCGTCTGTCTCGTCCACAGACCGGCTTCCCCTGTGGGAGCGGCTGCACCGGTCACAGCCACGACCAAAATATCTTCACTTTATTAACATACGATGTACCTGTCTGTTGAACAAACAACGTCTCCACTTCAGTGATTTCTCAGAGACATGCTGATGTCTCTCACGCAGATGTTTCATATGTGCATGACTACATCCCTTTGTTGCGTGAAAGCTGACTTCTAAATCCCTCATTCAGTGGAACAAACTCAATGAACGCCGTGTCCTCACCAGGGGTTAATCGAGTGTGCCGTCAGAGGATATCATGACCTCTCTGCCGGCAAAACATACAGCACATGCCCGCGTCTGGATGCAGTGAACCGGGATTACTGCATAAGATGCTGGTGACCTAGTTTTTTTGTTGTTTGTTTGTTTTGTTTTGTTTTAGTTTTATTCTGTCAGAATAGCAGCGGCCGTCAGTAGAAATGAAAAAGAGGCAGTTACAAGGAGGACGTCACAGTCTGTCTGGGATCAGTGTGTACTGTTGGGCAGTCATTTGAGGGTTTTAATTCTGGAACAGGTTCATCTTTTATTTACCATCCAGCCGGCCACGGTGAACATGCACGTGGATGCAGTAAAATGAAAGTCTATGAAAGAGCTTTTCAGAGTGTGCAAATACAAAACTAACTGTGTGTTTGAAAAGATTGTCTTTGCGACGTGCACAACAAGATGGTGAGGTGAGCTGGATCATTTATTTAAGGCTGGTGTGGTGGTTAAATTTATGCAGCTGATGATATCCTTGCAGGAGCATGTAAAGCCTGTGCTATATGGATAGATGATGATAGGATGAGACAACTTTTCAGCAGCATGTCACACATCAATGCTTCTCCACTGAGAAATGAAGATGAGAGTGATATGCAGAGCCAGTGTGTGTGTGTGTGTGTGTGTGTGTGTGTGTGTGTGTGTGTGTGTGTGTGTGTGTGTGTGTGTGTGTGTGTGTGTGTGTGTGT